>JAQIXU010002662.1:0-11281 GCA_034701245.1 Strigamia transsilvanica
CGCCACGACCGTTGCAGAAAATAGATACAGCAAGTGCGGGAGAAACATGCTCGCTCGCCGACCGACCGCACGCTTCGGTTTGGTGAGTGGGTGATACCATAATAGTAGAGAGGGAAGTAAGGTAACTCGCTAGTTTAGGTGTTTCTCCGCTAAGGTGGCGCTGCTGTTGCTATGGATCTGTACAAAGTGGGAGCAAGCTAGAGCAAGCAATCTTTATTTGTTTTATAATATCTGTATGACAATGTTATGGTTTTATGAACACAGGGCTGGATACCGGGTAATAAGGTAATAATTTTTGAGAAATGGTTTTAAATTAAAAACAATTTTTTTTTAAAACCATTTTTTTTAAACACCATTTTTTTTAAACACCATTTTTTTTAAACACCATTTTTTTTAAACATCATTTTTTGAAAACACCATTTTTTTTAAACACCATTTTTGTTATTAACACCGTCCTGACATTTTGTAAACTTTTTTAAATTTCTTAATATGTACCCACACAAGTAGTAAACGATTGTCTCTGATGTCTGATTCAACCGAGAAACATTATTGGGATTATCATTTGAGAAAACAAACTTGTTTTTGATACTTTCTTTTGATTTGATTCTAAGCTCCTCACTTCTTTTACTATTTTACTATTATGGTGATACCGACCAATGGGGGTGAGGAAGCTGCTACGGGAGTGCATGGATTGCGCATGCTCGTGGAGTTTGGTTTTTCGGGTAGATGTGGTTGTGGAGTGGTCTTGACGCCAGGCATGAATAATGGAACGGGGACGTTAGTGTTTGTGTTTTGGGTGTTTTGTGTTGGTTTGGTTTGGTTATTTTTGGATTTTTCGAGTGGGAATTGGATTGTTTTTGGAATTTAAATTGTTGGGTAGATGTTAGTTTTAGATTTGGCGGGTTTTGGATCGACTGAGTGCATTGATTGCGCCTGGACTCGGTGCCGCTGCTGCACGTTTCTGTCGTGTTGTGACGTCATGAATTCTCGTTTTGATGCAGTTACTGGTTCGAATGCTTACAACAAAATACAGCAAACAAAATGTCCACTACTCTAACTCCTGCTATTTTCTTCATCGATTATTCGCGATTTATATACCAATAATCCTGGTCTGCGAATTGTGAAATAAATTTAAAAAATGTTTTTGAAATTTACTATCCCGTAACCTAAATAAATAAATAACCTAAACCTAACCAGATTAGATAATTCCTGCTAAAGTCTCACTTATCTGGAGCACCTAAAAATCATTACACAACTTCATAATCAAAATACTTTATTCCAAAATATCAAAATACACATTATCAACAAGGAATTCTCATTCTACTCGAACTTTATACCCTGAGCTAAGGGTAAATCTTTACTATAATTAATAGTACACGTCGATCTGCGCATGTATTGCTTCCATGCATCGCTTCCAGATTCACGACCTCCTCCAGTATGCTAAAAATAAAAATAAAAATTCAATCCAATAAAATAAAAAAACCAAACATTTTCCTTCTACTTTTTCTCCTCCAAAGGCGCCGCCAATTTCGGCTCCGCTCGTCGGAATATTCACGTTAACTATTCCGCAATCCGAACCACCTGGTCCGATCCACTGTGTAAAGCAAAAGAAAATTGTAAGTGCGATATTCGGACATCTGACCGGTGCTGGCGCGCCACAAAATGCTGAACACACTCTTTATTGGGGAAAAACCGACTACTTAATGGTTTGTTTGGCTTTTTATTTGGTGTCTAGGGGAAGTGTCCCAGAAGTTCCCTATGTTTTGGTCACTTTACAGTGGCCCGATCTATGAGGGCGGTGAAGATCGTCGCTTTGTATTGCTGTGCAGCGCACGACGCATTGTGACTATTCAAGTCACTTCCATCACTTTATTCATCTCTCTTTCTCTGTGTTTGGACGCTTGAAGATGCACGTTGACCATTGCGAACCAACTGACTGGGGCCCCCACTTCCGGTTACGCCCTGCGAGAGGTCCTCAGACCTATTCCGGTGTGCAGCTCCGCCTGGTGACGTGGAGCTGCGTCAGGGCGGACTCCGATGCGGTTCTTGACCGGTGTCCGGTCACAAAATAATTATTTGTTTATTTCGTTCCAGAATCAAGGAATTTACTTTGAATATTCTGCCTAGATCTTTGGTAAAAACGCTGCTGGATAAGCCCTGTTTGACTTCGTTGTTCTGCGCAATGGCGTCTTCGAACGAAGAGAATTTCATGGCGTATACGATGGGCGCGAACGCTTCGCGTTGGACGTTTTCCGAGTCGTGTTTGAGTCCGCTGATTATCGTTGGTTCCACGAAGTTTCCGGGTCGGTCAAGGACCTGGGGTTTTGGTCAATAGAAATGTTATGAGTCGAGGGGTTGGTTTGTTGAAGGTTTAAGTTTATACTTTTCCACCGATTTCGATTTTTCCGCCGTTTTTCTTTGCGGATTCGATGGCCGCTTCGTAGAGCTTGACGCCGAGTTTGCTGTGCATTGGCCCGTAGAGGGTTGTTGGCTCGAGCGGATCGCCGATTCGGACTTGAGTGTATGCTTTTTTTAAGCGCTCCAGCACAGTATCGTAAATCTGAAATGAAATATGCATTTTTATACATGGTGAATGCCTTTTTACGTAAAGGAAATGCGTCTTTACACACGAAAATGCAGAATTGCACATGAAAATGCTTTGATAATGAATTTTTGCATTTGAAAAATACTTTCTAACACATGGAAAATGCATTTTTACACAGAAAATACGATTTTACACTTGGTAAATGCGTTTCTTCACATGAAAATGCGTTTTTACACACGGAAATGCGTTTTTACACACGAAAATGCGTTTTTACACACGAAAATGCGTTTTTACACATGAAAATGCATCATTGCACTTTGAAAATGCATTATTAAACACGAAAATATATTTTTATACTTTGAAAATACATTTTTATACTTTGAAATGCATTTTTATACTTTGAAAATGCATTTTTACACGTGTAAAGTCATTTTCAAACTTGGGAAATGCCTTTTACACTTGAAAAATGGCTTTTTCCACTTGGAAAATCCATTTTTACACTCGGAAAATGCCTTTTTACACTTGGAAAATGCATTTTTACACTTGGAAAATGTCTTTTTACACTTGGAAAATGCCTTTTTACATTTGGAAAATGCACTTTTACACTTGGAAAATGCCTTTTTACACTTGAAAAATGCATTTTTACACTTGAAAAATGCATTTTTACACTTGAAAAATTCATTATTACAATTAGGAATTTTTAGTGGTTAAAATTTCGACACTTAATAAAAGATTAATTATACTTTTTCATGTAGGAACAATCTCCTCGTTGTCGTACATCTCTGACCCGCAGTCCCAACACACGCAAACAACGTGGCCGGCACCACCATATCCAAATCCGCATCTTCGCACACGATTATCGCATTATTTCCGCCCAATTCCAGCAAATGGCGACCAAATCGTGACTGGACAGCAACCCCAACCTAAAAAACAACAACAAATAAACAAAAAAATATCGAAAAACTCCATTATTAATTTCACCTTTTGCCCGACAGGTGTGCTGCCAGTAAACGACACCAGAGCGAGTCTGTGGTCGTTAGCGATTGCTTCTCCTATCTCTTGGCCGCCGCAAACCAATCCGCAAATGGCAGCGGGTAAATCGTTCGCCTTGAATACGGATTCGAGGACTCGGGTCACAGCGATGCTGCACAGCGGTGTGGTGGGAGCGCCTTTCCATATCATCGTGTTGCCGCAAGTCAACGCGATGGCGTTGTTCCAGCCGAACACGGCGACGGGGAAGTTGAATGCGCTGATGATGCCGATGGCGCCCAGTGGGTTGTATGCTTCGATGAGCGCGTGGCCCGGTCGTTCGGATGGAAACAACTGAAGTTGATCGAGAAATGAGAAATGAGTCGAGAACAATTAGCGATTTATTAAAATGGTTGGTTTGGTAAGGAATCTAGTAAAAGATGACTGGTTTCTTAAGAAAAACATGATAAAATGGCGGGTTTTTGAAGACGTTTAGCAAAAAAAGAAATGGCTGCAAAGATGACGTTCTTGAGAAATGTAGCAAAATATGACTGATTCTTTATGAAAAACAGCAAAAAATGGCTGAATCCTTAAGAAATTTAGCCATAAATGATTGATTTATTAGGTAAAACATCATAAAATGGTGGATTTCTTAAGCAGTTCACCAAAAACCAACTGATTTCTTATAAACTTCTTCAATGCGGTTAACTTTATTTACTAATACACCCATATCTCGCTTTACGGCCGGGATACGTTCCTGGAAAGTCGGCCGCAAAGCGAAATGCCGCATAACGAATCAGGGGCCGTTCCCCCTGATTTGTTAAGGAATTTCCCGACTTTTTGGCCATAAATCGAAAATGTTAGGCCGTAAATCGAAATTTAGCCGTAATGGCACAAGGCCGTATAAAGAGCGACCGTAAAACGAGGTATGAGTGTAGAGAAAATTCAATGGTATAACCCCGCTTAAATTTTTGGTTGGAAAAAACAGCTCGGACTCTGAGGAGTCACTAGACGGGAGCTGAACCCAGATACCCCACACACCGGACGGGTGCTTAACCATTAAGCTACCAGGGACTCCAACAGAATCACAGAACCAAAACCCTTTAAACCAACCAGACCACCTGTTCACAAAGAACATAGCAACCTCAACTCTACATCAACCAATGACGAATAACTTGACATATTGGATTGAATTTTTGGCCATAAGCTGTCAAAACCCAGCGGAATAAAATGTATGTTTTAAATTCTTTGTGTTGTGTGTTGTTTAAGAGTAAAACAGAACCAAACACAACATTATAGAAATCGTACAACATGTTCGAATACTTTTTGCCAGGAGTTGTACTACTAAACTTCTGCAATGCGGTTAACTTTATTTACTACTCGACAAAATCCAATGGTATAGCAACGCTTAAATTTTTGGTTGGAAAAAACGAAAAGGCTTGGATCCGAGGAGTCACTAGCCGGGGTGATACAATTGAATTTTCTCTGACTGATTTCTTAGGAAAAACAGTCAAATACAGCCGATCTTTTAAGAAAAACGGCAAAGATAACTTTCTTAAGTTACCTAGCAAAAAATGACTGAACTATCTAAAAAGAGAGCAAGACATAGCTAATTTCTTTTAAAAAATATCAAAACCGACTGATTTCCTCGGAAAAACACAAAAAATGAGTGATTCCTCAAGAAATTTATAATAAAATGGCTTATTTTGTGCCGAAAGTCCGCACGAAATGCTTTATTTGACGGTAGGTTCACACTTGTGTTCACACTAGACGCAACGTAATGCAGCGCAAGAAAGAAAGAAAGACGCAACACAATGTCTGTTCACAACCTATTTTACGTGTGAACAGAACTAAAACTTCACTTGTTGTGTATAGCCAATCAGATCGTTTTAATAAAACCTGGGTTTAGATCTAGATCCAAGAACACAAAAATCGTCGCGTTGAGTTGCTCCTGATTGGTTGGACTCAAGCATATTCCTTGCGTTGCATGTTACTTCAACTTGCGTTGCGTCTGTTTTCTTGCGTTGCGTCAAGTGTGAACACAAGTGTGAACCTACCGTCCACTCTTTCCCATTTCCTTACTTTTCCATCAAACATACGCGACAAACCCGTCGCGTAATCACAGATATCAATATATTCCTGAACTTCACCCTCGCCTTCGGGTAAAATCTTCCCCATTTCGAGTGAAACCAATTTCCCAAGCAACGACTTCTTCTTGCGTAAAGCATCGCCGATCTGTCTCACAATTTCGCCACGACGCGGCGCCGGTATGGAAGCCCAATGGGCCCACGCATCTTTCGCTGCGCCCACAACTTCGTTGTAATCCGCCTTGCTCCCTTCCACAACTTGCGCTATAATTTCATTATTCGCAGGGCACATTGACGAAATCACCTAAAAAATATGTAAATGGAACTTAATACGATTAAATATGATTAAATATGATCGAATTTCAAGGTCAATTATCAATTAAGACGCGTCTACCTCCCCATTTGCAAACCACTTGCCATTAAAGGCGCCTTGGTTCACTCGTTCTAGTCCTAGGGATTTCAGCCATGAGTACTTGGAGTCGTCTATGAGGAATTTAGCTTGCGAAGACATTTTCCGAGCGGATAACGTCTGCGGGGAAATGGATGGCACTGCGCGCACCACGAAGCGTAACATGGTGTCAGTAATCGTCACTAGAGGTCAGCAGCGGAGTATAATGGCGGTTCTGTACGGAGGCTGAGAGGAGAGTTTTGTTTTTCTATTTCGTTTGTGTTTGTTTGGGAAAGTATGAATAAACATGATTGTGATTTTTATATTTTGAAAATAATATGGTATTTTATTGTGACTAGCAGTTGCTAATTCATCGCATTTTGCCGGTTTTCTTGAGCCCTAGGAATTCAACTGCCAAAATGGTGCTCATTGCTGCAAAGAGTCGCTAGGCCCGGTGCTATTAATAATCTCCTTTTTCGAAAAGTTGAAAAAATAAAGCGAAAAGTTGAAAAAAGGTAGAAAAAAATCGATGGAAGTGATGTTACATTGGTCTAAAACGTCAATTTCCGGGCTAAAACCGCCAGTTTTGTGCTAAAGCCATCAATTTTTGTCTTAAAATTTCGATTTGTGGTCTAAAATTTCGATTTGTGGTCTAAAATTTCGATTTGTGGTCTAAAATTTTGATTTATGGTCTAAAATTCCGATTTCTGGTCTAAAATTTCGATTTTTGGTCTAAAATGTCCATTTTTGTGTCTTCAAATTCTGATTTTTAGTTTAAAATGTCAAATTTTGGTGGAAAATATCAATTTTTTGCTAAAAACGTTAATTTTGGGTCTAAAATGCCAATTTTTAGACTAAAACCGTCCAATTTTTTGTATTAAAATTCTGATTTTTTTGGTTTAAAATGTCGAATTTTGGCGCAAATTATCAATTTTTCGTCTAAAAACGTCAACTTTGGGTTTAAAATGTCTGCCCACAACGGCCTTTGACCACATGGGTTCTGCCCACCACTGGGACCTCAACATACATACAGTTAGCTAACTCATACAGGCCCCAGAGGTAGTTTTCCGGTCCGGGGCCTTAACGCAGCTTTTTTGAGGACCCTAATATAAAAATGATTATTTTTTTTTGGAATTTGGGGTCCCTTAAAAATTGTAAACAGGAAATCCCGAAAGTTAAAATTAACAAAAACCTCGAGAGAAAATTTAAACTGGGAATTTCGACTGGCTAGCTCTCAGTTTCTCCCAGTCGATGGACTTTCCAGGCGTCGGCGGTGCTGAAGACGGTTTGTCGTGCTTAGATCGCTTGGGTGGCCGTGGGATTTTCACTTTTTCCACTTTTCCTGCCACCACCGGTTTTCTAGTCTTTTCCATCTTTTTTCCACCTTTTTCATCATTAATCATGGTGGGTCTCTCCAATTGAGGTTTCATCTGTTCAAGGAATTTCCCAGGTGCCGGTGCTGGTGAAGACGGTTTGTCGTGCTTAGATCGTTTGGGTGGACGTTGTACTTTCGCTTTTCTAGTCGGGGCGCCATCTTTAACCAAATTGTCGACTTCACACATCTCTCTTTTTTCGTCATTACTCGTCCTTTTCTCCTTTTTCGGTCGCTCTACTTGGTCTACGCTTTCATTCCTAGCTAATCCAGCTTTCCCAGGTGTCGGTGGTGGTGAAGACGGTTTGTCGTGCTTCGATGGTATTTTCGCTTTTTCCACTTTTGCTGCCACCACCAGTTTTCCAGTCTTTTCTATCTTTTTTCCATCTTTTTCATCATTAATCATGGTGGGTCTCTCTAATTGAGGTTTCATCTGTTCAAGAAATTTCCCAGGTGCCGGTGGTTGTGAAGACGGTTTGTCGTGCTTAGATGGTATTTTCGCTTTTTCCACTTTTGCTGCCACCACTGGTCTTTCGGTCAGGGCATCAACGTTTTTCCTCTTTTTAGCGACTTGCTCCTCATCATCATGGCTCGTTCTTTTCCGCTTTTCAAGTCTCTCGATGGTTTGGTCGACAGGTTTACTTATTTCGGGTACTTTAATAGGCATAGGATTCTTAAAAATTCTTTTTCTTATAGTTATATTAAGTTTTATAGAGTGAAAAAGCGATTTATTTAAAGCCAACGCAGCTTGGGCCGAATCTTTGTTGGAAAATTCGATAAACGCTTCGCCCGTAAGGAATCCCATGCGATGCGTTGGTAAGATCACTTGATTTATACCTCCGCAGCCGTGGAAATAATCTTTCAAATCTTGCTCCGTTGTGTCATGAGGCACGTGTGAAATACGGATTGTCCGGGAGTCGCGCTCTGCAGTACGAGGCACATGCGCAATTCGACGTTTGCGCTGGTATGCAATATCCTCCATAATAAACTGACGAGAAAAAGAAATCGAACGTAATGTACTGATTTGCAAAAGGTCTACTAGCAATTGAGAACTAGATGCGTTGACGTGCTCTCTCAGATGAGGAATGACTCCTTATGCGTTTGGCTCGAATTTATAGCTCTTAGACCGGTCACGTCGGCACGACGTAACGACGTAACGTCGGCACGACGTAACGAATGCGTTACCGTCGGCACTACGTGCTTTTGTAAACGTAACGAATGCGTTACCGTCGGCACAATGTGCTATCGGAGACGTAACTGAAACGTTACTGTTTAATGGGTCGAATTCGTAGGAAATGTTGTCAAATTTTAGGACATTTTGTCGAATTCTTAAGAAATTTTGTCGAATTTTGTCGAATTTTTAGAAAAATTGTCGAAGGTTAGGAAGTTGAGTTCATTTAAATTTACATTCACTTCTCATTCAGTGGAAATAATATTTTATGATTTTAGAATATTTGTGTAATTACGAAAATTAAAAATCAGTAATTTTTTGTTTTTTATTCTCGTTTCTCTAATGCCCCAAATTACGCGCCAGGCCCAATTCAACACAACAAATAGAAATAGAAATCAGTACATTTTGGGACCAGAGGCCCTTCACAAATTTGGGCTCCACTGCCACCTCTTCATAAACATCATGGGACTGTTGCGCCCTCGTGCATCGGGAATTTGAAAAACAAATAACATCACCTACGATGACCAATGAGAAACGACTGCAACCACAAAACAGCCCTGGCCCCATCGCGCCATCTATTGCTTCATAATTAAATTATACGTATAAGTGTCATCCAACGGCAATGAACACGCGGCACGTGTTAACCTCGAGTTGACCATGATTAACTATGTTATTCATACTGATCAATATAATGATGAATTTTTCATGTACGCGGGAAAGTCACCATAGAACCTACATAGAAGTGCGTTAACCAGAAAACTAGTGTCTCTTGTGTGATTTCTTTTACGGGTGTGATGTGTCCAGTGCCACAAAATCCTCCAATTCCAAGTAACAACAAAAAAAACGAATATAAAAAAATTTTAATTTTTCCTACTGTCGTGTCGGCGCTTACCCTTGAGCTTTTTTCTTTCACCATTTTTACACATCTTCACTGGTTCTGCAACACAACTTGCAATTGAGCTTCTGGAAACCTCCTTCTTCACACCTAATTTTTCCTCTAGATGGACCCCACAGTATTTCTCCAGCTCCGACCACTCCAACTCCCAACTCAGCATTCTATTCCGCGGTCTATTCAAAACTACACTCAAATCCCCCAACAACTCTTCCGGCAAACCATCCAACTGAGCATCCGCCTCCCGATCCATCTCAACAAACCGCCCGCACGATCCTCTCACGATGCAATGACACGACCCCGCAAAACCCTTAAACTCTCTAACCTTTTTCATCCGACCTTTCGTAGGATCGATCGAAAACGCGCTCAAAAAACATTCGCGGGCCAACAGCGACCGCGCACCGACAACCCGAGTCAAATTAAACAAAACATCAGCTAAATGAACTTCGATTTCCCTCACACACCGCTTTTCCATCCGCGCCATTTCCAAACTATTCAAATCGATCGTCAACCCCCTCACATGCAACTCGATGCACACTTCGAACAACTCGCTCCCGAACCCAGTAAACAACGCGCGACCCAAAAGATAATAGTGCTCACTCGTTGTGAAGATCGCCGACAACATCGTCACTTTTTCCCGCAACAAATCCAAATCGAGTTCCTTCTGAACACTTACCCACATTTGCATCAAACAATCCGTGTGTGAACAAGAGCTTTGCGACAACAAATCGTTAACGAGGAAAATCTGTATCGCACAAACAGCGAATGAGAATGCGACGTCGGTGTCGGTGTGCGTGAGAAGCCGTTTTACAAAATCAATTCCTTTCTCGTGCGTGTATAAATAGAGCATTTCGTGCGTTAATAGGTCGAAAAAGCCCAATTGGAAGAGCAGTGTGCAGTACATCTCGTTGACCCAGACATTCTTTTTCAACCGGGGGATGTTCACACAACTCATGCACAATTTCAAAGCGAAATCTTTGCAGTCTGTAAGCGCCAGACCGTCCAATTGCGTCAATAAAACGTCGCGATTCATGTTCGCGCAGTAATTGTCGAGATTGCAGTCGTTGTTGTCGCTTAAGATCATCGCTAAGGGTGATTGGTACCATGTATTCGTGATGGATGATTCGATGAGTGAGGAAATTAGTTGCACGCTGTGCGGAGATGATGCGCAAGAGCGCAGGCTGTTTTGAATAGCGTGATTTAGATAGAGTAGCAATC
Organism: Strigamia transsilvanica; assembly: GCA_034701245.1. Classification (NCBI taxonomy): domain Eukaryota; kingdom Metazoa; phylum Arthropoda; class Chilopoda; order Geophilomorpha; family Linotaeniidae; genus Strigamia; species Strigamia transsilvanica. The sequence continues at coordinate 10,643 of JAQIXU010002662.1, forward strand.
GTGGACGGATGTTTTGCCGATCGATCTTTAGAACTGATTCCTTTGTTTTGTCGAGTAAATTTAAAATTTCTTGGTGAGTGTTGAAGCTAAGGCTGTCCCATGATACGATCAATGATTTAATGACTTTTTCCTCGGAGATTTTGTATTGTGGCTGATGGTTGTCCATACTTTCAGCTCGGTGTTGCGTATTTAGAAGTATGTTCAGCCGTTCGGGCTATATAGGTGTATAGTGAACGTTACTAAAACGTTTTTGACACGTGCGACAGACGTAATTTCTGCCGACAATCAATAAATATTTTGCATAAAACTTTTCATTGTGAAAACAAAATTATCACAGGAAAAGCTCCAGTATCTTTGCCAGGTTTAGCGAGGAGATAGGAAAGGTATTTCTTGTAGGAAAGATAGATGAATGTTGAAGTTGAATTTTTCACTATGGCAGTATTGCTCGAACTGTACTCCGTGCGATCTTGGAGCTCCATGAGACATTTCTGCGAATAAAAGACACACGTTGACAAATACATGGATTTTTAGACCAAAATAAAGATTTTTAGACCAAAATAAAGATTTTTAGACCAAAATAAAGATTTTTAGACCAAAATAAAGATTTTTAGACCAAAATAAAGATTTTTAGACCAAAAT
>JAQIXU010002663.1:0-11275 GCA_034701245.1 Strigamia transsilvanica
TTTAAACTAGTCTAAATGTAAGATTTTACATGTTAAATTTGACATTTAGACTGGTTTAAAATATTTAAACAAGTTTATATAACTTTATGAATGTGCCTAGTGACTAGAACAGAAGTGGAAAATGGAAACATCTATCGTATTAGCCCACTGTAGTGCGAGTTTGATCAGACTATCGATAAACCTCGTTTTTACCAGCAGTTTTAACTGAAATTTCTAAAAGTTGTTCATTTCACTTATAGCAGCATGCAGCTTAAAGCGGAGCTTAAATACGGTATTTATTCACTGTTGTTTATTCTTGAATCTGGTATCTTTATCCAAACAGCCACAACTAGTATTTAGAATAAAATGATATTAAGTTAGTACATGATCAACAACTTAAAAACATCAAATAACCAATCTCCTTTAAGCTATAAAATGAACTTCCATTAACTTGTTCGTACGAAATAAGTTTACTACAGGCCCTGATGCTCTGACGTGTAGCCATAATGCATCAGCAACTTAGATCAGCAAAATTGCATGGAACTTATCAGGCATTTTATGAAACGTGCTAACTTTTTGCATAAAATATTTAGGCAATAATTTATACAGTGGGAAAAAAAGTAAAAACATTTTCTTTATTTCAGCATCATTAACGGCAGCATTTGAAAAACTCCCCCTCCTTCAACTATAGAAAACAAAAATTTATTTGTCCACATGGAACTAGTCTGTTAAATCATAATTGCCTGAAGTAGATTTTTTTGTGCTCTCTTGGTTAATTATTGCTGTGATGAGCCTCATTAAATCTCACTGTGAAATGAACATCGCTTCGATTCTGTGCGAGTACATAAAACGTGTAGATGAGTGTTGGGAAGGGAAAATTGACTGACACTAATTAGATTAAAAATATAATCTTGATTTAATTTTAAATGTTTTATTAAGTTTTTGTTTCTGAATTCGTAATATGAAGGGACGATTTTTTTTCATTTGACGTGTAATCGTTTGCCGTTAAAGAGTACGGCTTAAATAAACCAACATCAGAGATGTATTTGTAGGTTTTCGCAGGAGAAGGATCCCATTTCGTGTTTCTATAAACTGAATGGCTACCAAATACTGGAGTCGTTTTTGAAGTGGTTTATATCAGGTTTTGGTTTTTACAACCTAATTCAAAATGGCTGCCACGGAAGTTAGATTGAGGGGTGAAAATTTCCGATTGGCATCATGCTTTCAGGCGAAGCATACACTTCCTAAAATGTGAGAAAAGACGTATTTGTGCTCAAGCAAGTGAGACACAATTCGTTAGTTTAGAGGTTTTCAGTTTTTTTAAGATGGTGTAGCTGTTAGTAGAGTACAATATGGTGATGTACCAGTAGGTCAAACACCAAGAATCCAAAAAAAATTAAAAATCTCCACAAATTCCAGTCAAAAATCACAAAATTACAATATCCAACACCAAAAATCCACAAAAATTAAACATTTTCCCCAAAAATATCAAAATTTCCACAAATAAAACCAAAATTCCATTCAAAAAATGAAAAATATTCCTCAAAAAATTAAAAATTTTAGTGAAATATCAAAATTCCCTTCAAAAATCACAAAATCAAACACCAAAAATCCAAAAAGTGGTCAAAACCTCCTCAAAAACATCAAATTCTTCTACAAAGTATCAAAAATCCTATTCAAAATCCACTTATCGCATACCGGTACGTGTACCACAGGTTGGGAACCCCTGCGTTAGTTGATTAAAATCGACCTTAAAAAAAAGGATTAAACGCCTGGGCGTTTATTTGGAGCTTTAGTGCAGCTAAATATAGCGCATGAGATATATATGGTGCGTGAAGGATCTGCAGATGGGTGGGTGAAGTAATTGCGTGCTATGCCTTCGTTTCTTCAATTTCCATCTTGCTAATTAAAATAATTACATTTCTTTGACTCCCATCTGCGTATGAAAGAAAAATCCATTTCCTAAACCAATAATATTGGCTATTAAATGTGAAAAGTAATATTAAAGATGGAAAAACGTAATCTACTGATTTTAAATTGATTTCTAATGCCATTTTGCAGTGTTAGTGCATGGAATGTTATTAATTTAATGGCTTACTGCAGTGGTGTTTAAAGAACTAACGATTGCCAGTTTAAATATTCTGCAACCTTTATCGTGTAAAGCTGTTATTAAATTGAATTGGTTAAAGTAAAATAAAAGGCAGAGCTCATAAAATCATTCCATGACCACACCCTAGATTTTTTTTTTTTACTGGCCAAATCTGTTAAGCTTGTTATTGAATAATGACATCTTTGTTGGGTCCACCCCGCCCTGCGTGGCATTTCTGGATGATGTAAAGTGCATCTAGAGTGGGTATAAATTAGGGAGAGCTACTTGCAATTAGTGATGGTAACTTCTACAAATCACGAATATTAATGTTTTATTATTGTTTTTTCACTCATCTTTGTCTTGGGGTGTAGTCCTGGTGGTCAGGAAAGAATGATAAATGACCATCTAATGAAAATTAAAGTCGTTTGGAGTTTTTTGGGAAATGACATCGATTACAAATAGATTGTCTCATTTTCTGGGGTTTTTTTGGTGGGTTAATTGGGGGGAAATCAATATGGGTTGGAAATAGAGCGATTATTCAAGTCATGGGGTTTTCATTAGTTTGGTGCGTTTGATCCTTGGAAGCTTAAGGAAAAAATATATTATTTTGGTATAAGCCCTTTAGCTGTTTAGGGATAATTTTTATGGATTAAAGCGCCGTTTAGTTTTTTTTAGTTCGCTGCTAAATTTATAGAGGGCGCATGCGCAGACATATATTTTTGAATAGCTAATTGCTAGTGAGGATCGTCGGTAAATGTTAGAAGATGTTAGTTCAAGTGCTCATGTTTACTGCAGTGAAGCCCAAAAAATTGTTATTCTGGGGTTTTAAGGGGCAGAAAATTTCAATTTGGAATAACTAATTAAATAAATAACCAATGACTACAAATTTCACCTGGCGTAAAGTTTTGTAATCGTGTCACCAGGGCGTGTTACACCATTGAAGTGCGCCAAAGACTCTTATTGTTGCGATAAATAATGAAATGACCTATTAAAGTGCTTTGTTTATATTTTATTAATATTCCCACGAATATTACATAACGAAAAAACAGAATTATCTTGTCATACATTCCATAGAATAGAATGCAGTCTTCTATTAGGTTGGGTAATGACTCAACTCCTAATCACCCCTAATTAACGACGACATAGGATTCTCATTAGAGGACCCTAATCTAACTGTTCCGACACAGTACATAAGCTTGGTATTGCCTATTTTTCTTAGCTTTTGTTGAACCTTGTTATGAACCACCACATTCTTAATTACTCCCCCTTCGAACGGTCTTGACCGAGGTCAAGCTTACTACAGCGTAGGCATATCGCATTACCCACGCATGCTCGGAGTGTGCATTACTTTTTTAAAAACTTTTTATTATTATTCTAACACTACATCAAACTCATGATTGCAGCAACACTGCTTTTTTGGCCTTAGATGGCCTACTTCGTTTGCGTTTTTTCCCGATTGGTGGTACTACAAACCATTTCTGACTGATAGCAAAGTACTGCACCAATAATACAGTCTCATTATTCACTCCCTGAATTTATCTCAATTTGTAATTGTATCTACTTTGCCTGATTCTGTACGTAGCTTTAAGTTCAATAGCAATTTTTACTGTATATAAATGACGTCTGAAGAAATTATGACTGCTAAAAAGTTTCTTGTGTGGCAAGAATAATTACATTAAACAAAACGAGCAAACAAAGTTTGTCACAAGCTTTTTGTGCATTCGTTTGTGTTGGATTGGAAGCAATGGAAGCTGAAAGGTTTTCCACTGCATGTCTTTGGCATGTCCCCTAGTCGCCAGCCATCAAGAATTATGGAAATTAGAGTTCTCCGGGAATTTATTAACGTCGTATTCAGTGCACACGTCAGAAATTCAGTGCACAAAACGTGGTTTATGAATTGTTTCTGTTCACTCGCTTTTGGCATGCTTTTTGTGGGCGGAAACGTTTTATGATCACTCAGCTTTAATGGCTATTGTAAAATGATAGATTAGTATAGGGTAATGACTTTCTGGACCTAAATTGCTGCCATAAATATTTATAATTCTTGGTAATAAGGTACTGATTATCTCTCTTAGCCGCCAGGTGAGCTCATCTGATCAAAGGAGCGGTTCAACTCGGTTTAATTTATTGATTGCTATATCTTATTTTTGTATCATATTTGGGCATATGATTTGTGATGATACCTGGTTGATTCTTGATTCTTGTAGTGTTTTGATTGCTTCATCATCAGACAATATTACCCCCTTTGCTCTACTTCATTTTGATTGTGTGTATGATACTTAACCAAGTGGACCCAGGGATGCGACTCACGGATCATTAAACAGAGAATAGCACTATGACGTTTTATTATGTAAATATTTAATGGTGAATAACGAGGCATTACTGTTTTTGGTTAGGTACTGTTGATCTGCTTTAAGAATTGTGCAAATAGTGAAATCTGCTGAATTGTTACTGAAAAATTTTATTGCTGATAATAAAAAGTGTTAATACCGGATGCAAAAATGCAAATACAAATAGAATTCACAAATTATTATTATTATAATCTGTGGGGTCAACTGGAAGATGTTTGTGGGCGTAGTTTAGTGGATGCTTTATGATTGGTCATGGAAGCAATTAGGAAGCTATGATTGGTCGTTTTTTTGGAGTAATGCACCAACGTTGGTGTTTTTAGGGATGTTCCACTCCATTATGTTCTATTTTATTTTTTATTAAAGTGTTTTATATGGGAATAGTAGATGGTAATGGAAGGCTTTGTCACGTGCATATTGTATGTTAATGGGCTGTGCTACTTAGGTTTTGCAGTTTGTGAATAAATCAATCTGGCTTGAACTATGATAGTTCCTGTTTGTCATTCTATTCAACCAGACGTTCGTGATCTGCTGGGCAGTCTTGTTATTTGTTATCGTCGCAAGTGTAGGTTCTACCGAGAAAAAGATTGACAATGGCAGAAGTGTCGATTTTTTTTTAATAGAGACCCTCTTTTCTGTGTATGCTTTTACAATATACAGTGCAGTGTGTTTACTTTAAAGTGTTCTAAGCGAATTAGTGCAGAATGAGTGATGAAATCTGTTGAAACAGCTAAATATAAAGTGTTTGGTGGTGATTTTAATGCTACCATCACCCTTGACTCTTGATCTTGCAATCATGGTCAACCATTTAGTAACTTCATAACTGAACTATTTGAGATATGGAAAAAATGTTGAATTGCAAAATTGTTGGAAAAACTGCAAGGAAAAGTTTCTTGATAGTATTTCTTTATTTATTGCTGGGAGAGGGTAAATTTCTTGTATCATTTTGCTTTTGTGGTGTGGTCCTTTTTCTCATGCTATGAAGTTGGCGTGTGACAGATGTTCTAAACCATACACATTTGATCGATCCATGGAATGAAAAAATTGCTGGACTGAAAACTTTGCTGTGTTTAAACATATTATCTGTTTGATTGAGAGATTCAGAGATAGGTGCATTCTATAGAAGTGAAACAAATGCAAATTAAAGATAACTTAATTTTTTTGCATGTTCTTAGAGAAACAAAAATGTTTTTTAAAGCTTGTTTGTATTACGAGAGGGGGGCATTTTAAATGCTATAAAAAGTAATATGGAAGTTGGGTGGTCCTGTACAGCACATCAGATGTGCTATGATCTAATTGGCCTTGGTCCAACTGTGTTTTTATGCTAGTAATTAAATTGAATAACCCTTGGTGGCTTTGCACCTTTTTAATTGTTTATGCTACTGCATGAATAGACAGTAGGAGCATTCGAAAAGTGCAACATCATCAGGTTACGGCTCGATTTACAACATCTAAGAACGTGGACTTATGTTAACAGGTACAGTAAGTGCTAATTCTCGTGTTGTGGTAATTCTTTATTGAATGCGCCTAGTTTTTTGTATTCTTTTGAGTTTGCTCATATGGTTCAAAAATATATTTTACAATATATTTTTAGGTTTGCTTAGATAATACATTCAAAATATATCACTTTTCGCAGAATTCAGTTACCGGTATATTATTCTACTATTACATAGTAGAAAATGTTTCTCAAGTGCATTGTAAAAATTAATACATTTTTAAATACATTATAATATATTTTAATGTAATTGCAATATATTGTCTTCTGGTCATTGTTTTTAGAGTTCCTACTTTAAGAACATATTGATTTTGACTTGAAATGACATTTACCTTTGGTATGCAATTCGGTAGCTTTTTAAAAAAAAATTGGGAAGGTAAATGTAATTAACAAGCCAGCTCGCCATCCTTGCAGCCTGGAGACATTAACAATGCAAACTATGCATTATATTGGAACTTTGTTTAGAATGGTTTGCTAGCACAATGTTGTGGGAAAGAATTTGTGGATTTAGTAAATTTATAGAGCGATGTACTGGTCGTGAATCAGTCTTTAGAAATGTTGTTAAAACGATGCTGGAAATCGAAGTTTAGTTTTCTCAAATTGTTTTTCTTTGTTTTTTTTTTTTACAATGAATAAGAAAATTAATAAATAATATTTGTGTATGGATTTATTAAAAATCCTTTCTTGAGTGCTTCTCCTGGAAGTTAAGTTTAGCTTCTCTACATGCGGGGAATGCTTTTCTGCTTATTGCATAATGTTATCTTCTAACACCAGGTGGTATCCAAGTTCCCGCTTGTAAAATCGTACTGAGCATGCTCACTTGTGTTACAATAAGCAATATCTCACGAGGATTAGAGTGGTGATGTGGGTGGTGCAGGGAATTGTGCACATGGGGTGGTTGTTATTAATGTGAATGCACTTCATACGTGTTCTATTGATATTAGTTGAGTTTCATTTCAAATGTAACAAAAGAAAACGGTTGTATCCGTTATTCGAGTGAACATGGGGAGATTGATATCCATCACATGACCAAACTAAGCGTATCGGGATCATAGTTAAGCTTGTGTATTGTACAGGTCTGAAAGCTAAAATAGGAGTGAATTTATTTTGTTAAAAAATATATTGCAATTATATTACAATGTATTATAATGTATTTAAAAATGTTTTAGGGAATTCATTTTGTACTACATTTTTGCATGCAACTAATAATACATTTTGTCAAATGTATTATAAAATGCATTGTTTAATGTATGAATAATATATGTAATTTAATTCCGCAAAAAGCGATAGATATATTGTGGAATGTATTATTTAGGCAAATCTAAAAAAATATTGTAAAACATTTTTGAATTATATGGGGCAGTCTGTAGGTTGTACTTCAGCTTTAACCGGCCAAGCTGATTTTTCAGAATAGTTACTTGGTTCATTAGCACATTCGGAAATGGTCTAACGAAGGAGACTGACAAATTGTTGAAAGTTGTTAGTCAAAATGCAATTTCTTTCTAATCCCAAAAGATCAAGGCAACTTTTTAGGATAGTTTTTTAAATATCTTACTTAGAAATGATTTAGAGCTGACAAAGTGATGAAAAGTAATTTCACTTTTATAAAATGTGCAATTTGTCAAAATATTTTAACTTTGAAAAAAATATTGTAGTGCTTGGCAAATTTGTCAAAATGCTGCTTATTCAGCATTCAGCGGATTAAAGGCCGGAGGAGGAGGAGAAGAAAATTACAAGTCGTGCAAAAACCGAAGAAACCGAGCAGCGTTAGCGCAATGCAATTTTTGTGCCAGATCTTCATTTATTGATCTCGGAGGTGAAAATTAGTGTTAACTGAAATGATTTCCAAGTAAAAGGTTTTATACCTAACAAACTTGCCACATGTAAAGGAAAAATAATCAAAATCTAACACGTTTTAAACGAGGATTATAGATGCAATAACAATTAAAAAATAACAATTAAAAGTGCACTCTTGGGTTAATGATGTCACTAAATAAAATAGGCAATAAAAAATCACTTAAATTCAAGTAATTAACTTCTTTTATTGTTAAATTAAATTCTGGCATTACATGCTTATCTCTGATATCTTTACAGACATGCAATGTCTGCAGACTGCAATAGCCATTTCCTGGCTTCATGCTTTTATGACTTAACACCCACTGGGTACCCACAGATATGTCTTTTCCCTTGTTCCTCCATCTCTCTGGTAGTCAAAGAATAAAAAGCCTTGAACTAATTTCCCAGTTTATTCATTTTGAAAGAACAACTGATTAGATTGTTTTTTTTCTGTGGCATCCAGCTAAAACTTCACGCACTATTTAGTGCACTTGCACGGGTCAATCCACAGGACTTTACATCTACAGTAACATAAATTTATTGTTATAATCTAAAGCGATTTTGTCTTGTGGTTGTGCTGTCACCTATGACCGAAATGACTCGAAAATGACGTCATTTCACAGATTCAAATTCAACAAAATGCCAACAATGAGTAAACATGTATGATCATTATCATTCGCAGAAAGTTGGAATATTGCCTGATTCACATTTATACAGGGAAAACACTGATTCACTAAAATGGCGGATGGGTAGTCCTGCATTTAATTGTACAACATCAACAAATAAATGATGTTACTTATGGCTTGTCCAATTATTGTACATAAAATCAGTACTTTTAAAGAAAAAAACACCGTCAGGTGGTGTGCTCCGTATTAGGGCTACTGCTACTACTGATCACCAGTCCAATTTTAACTGACCTCTGGTCAGCACACGGTTTTTCAAGCGTCATAATTTTCGAGGAATTTTTTTATCCAAATTTGGAAAATTAATTCTTTTATTTAAAATGGATCAATTACGGCAGAAGTAGCTGTAATAAGAAGAAAGAAAATGACCAACGAAATCTTGAAATGTGTAATTTCCACTGCCCGACCATGTGGAGAGACCAGGACTGAAGCGGTCATTGATGTTCCAGGAACGTCGCGTATGCGCACCATCGACAATACAGTAACGTCGCAATCATGTATCTACAAACTGTCAAAAATTCAGCGTGCACATGCCACGAACGAAGTCGTAAGGTCGCATACGCGTTGTGGACGCATACGGAAGAACACATCTCGTGGTCATGATTGCAACTGAAAAAGCTTGGATTGGAGAATCCTGGACTGGGAGTTCAACCTCAGTGCTCCCGATCAGGCCCGTTTTAGCCACTAGGCCGAGTAGGCACAGTGCGCAGGGCATACAAACCTTAAAGGGCCTACAATATTTTTCTTCAAAAAATTAATACATAGACTGTAACAATTGAATGAAAAATCCAAAATAAGATAAACAGAGGCCTCAATGAAGGTCTTAAAACGGCCCTGCTGCTGATTGACCACTGATTACGCAGGCTATCAGTTCTTGGCAGACAAACTCAGCACGTTCCTTTTGTTGGAACTGACTAATATTGTTTTCATATCGAGGTGGATTTTTCATCATGATATTTGTCAACACTATTTCACATGATCTCTATTGTTAATAATATCTCGAAGCACAAGTATTGCGTTTTTATTCGAATAGTGTTTGAGTAAACTAGCTTAAGTTGTTGGCATTCTTGCGGCGAAATGCAATGCCAGAGCGAGAAGTGGCCACTCGAACAAGAGAAATTGCCTTTTTCCAGGACCTCTCCATCTGCCACTTCTTACTTTTTTTTTTCTGTAATTCTTTATTTTTCCTATATGTATTGGGATCACGTTTCTTTCACGAGCTAAAGGGTTTGCAAGGAAACATGTCACTTGAGATTTTCAGATATCAAAGTTATGTATTGGTATAAAAGTTAGCCATAGTCTTAGTAAAGCATTATTCTGTTTTATAATTTTTTTAAAAATTGTATTGTTTAAAGTTTTTCTTTAATAAGAAGCAATAATATTAAGTGTCAATTTTTATTTATGTTCTAATTTTTATAACTTTTGGGAGATTTATATTCTGTTTCAAAAAAGTTAGGACAAACCCCCATTGGTTGGGCACATCACAATCTCGGGGATACAAATGACTGATCATGTGATTCTTCTCAACCAATAAGGAAGAGCTCAATTTCAAAATGGCTGTTTAATACTCACTGTACTATCCGTAAGATTAATTATTACCCACTTACAAATCAAAATAAACAAAAAATTTATCAAAAAATTTAAGGCAGATGTTGCTGCCAGTAGAACTTGTACTGACCGGAAGCATTTCTGAATGATTGCTGCCAGTTGCTACTGACTGGAGGCATTTTTAAATGACTGATGCCAGTTTGAGACGAATCAATTACTTTTCCAAGCAAGGGTGCATCCGGCCCTGTCACATTCTGAGTCCTCGTTTACTTCTAGTAAACACAATCTTTGTCTGGGTCTTTGTAGTATTTTCCCGAATAGTAGGTGACTTTCCCAGTGGCGTCACTAGGGGAATGCGGAGGTGCCAGCCGCACTGGGTGACACCAAAATTACCAAAATTTTAGATATTTTTGCATTTATTTGCACTTTTTTTGTATTTTTTTATTTGGATATTTTGTCCGAAAAACACTTTGTTCTCTTGAAATCTGGTTCCGCCTGGTTCCTTGTGGTGGATTGCTGCGAGTTGTTTTTCTCCCTCATCGTTTCGGTCCAGTCAACTGGTAGCAGCGGTTTAAGATGGCTAGTAGAATTATCAGTGTTTGCTGCTGGTAACAGCGGTTAGGAGACAGGGCTTTGTACCAGTTGTGTTTGCTACTGGCAGTAGCGTTTTGGAGATGGTTATTACCAGTAGCAAACACTACTGGCAGTATCCACTCCGTAAATTTAATGCTGAGTGTCTTAAGTTGGCTAGAACAGTGGTAGGAACTGGAAACTGGAACTGGGTCTGGACTAACCAGTCATAATTGCTTCTAACAATAGTTGCATGAAAACGTCAGTAGTGAGATCTCACTTCAGGTCTTTGCCTAAAGCGAGGATGATCGAACAAGTCGATGCATGTCTCAATAACTTCGTTATTGAGAAAATGCTGGTCTCAAGACAAGCGGGACTATCGAATTCTCCCAGAAACACTAGCTCAATACTTTGTAGAAGTACAAGCAGGGAACAGGTTAGTGTTTTCGGTAAGGAGGTTGAATCAAGAGTGAGACAATAGCGTTGGCCCAGGCCCGAAATCTGCTCGACGCTGTTATCTAAACTTTAAACTGATTCAATGCATTGTTGCACCGAATCCAGGAAATAGCTGCATCCAAGGGCATATCTTGAGGGCTGAATAGGAAAACGGGAGCAATACTGTGCACACTCGAATGTATAATTAAATAAATTTGAGGTCACCACATTTAAGTCATTTTATTCAATTTAGATATTGAATTTAGTCGTTTTGGTCAACTTAGATATTGAA
>JAQIXU010002664.1:0-11269 GCA_034701245.1 Strigamia transsilvanica
GTGGTGTGTTTTTTGTTACGTGGTGGGAGGTGGTTTTTTTATATTTTTTAGGGGCTTTTTTTATGGTTTTGTTTAGTTTTGGGTGGGGGGGGTTGTTTTGGGGCCTTTCTTTTGGTTTTGGTCTTGATTTGATGAGTTGGGGGTTGATTGTATTATGTTTTTGGGTGGGGGGGGTTGTCTTTATGGTTGGAGTTAGGGAGGGGGATGTGTTTTACATGTTATTAGTTCTTTTTTTGGTTTTTTTTTTGGTTTTAAGTTTTTTAGTTCTTGACTATATTTGATTTTATGTTTTTTTTGAGGCTTCTTTGATTCCAATTGTTTTGATGATTTTTGGGTGGGGATATCAGCCTGAGCGATTGGAGGCTGGGTATTATTTGATGTTTTATACCTTATTTGGTTCTTTACCTTTGTTACTTAGATATTTATTTATTGGGGGGGTGCATAGGAGTTTAGTTTATGGGGTGGTTTGGTGATATGTTGGAGGGGGGTGGTTTTGGTTTTTATTTAGTGTCTTAGCTTTTTTAATTAAAATGCCTATGTTTTTAAGACATTTGTGGCTTCCTCGAGCTCATGTTGAGGCTCCTGTAGGGGGGTCTATATTTTTAGCTGGGGTGTTGCTTAAGTTAGGGGGGTATGGTATTTTTCGGGTTTTTGTTTTTTTTTTAGGTGTTTTTTATTATGGCTTGTTGGTTGTTATTATTAGTGTGGTAGGTGCTGTTATTGTTAGTTTTCTTTGTCTTCGGCAGTTTGATATTAAATCTTTAATTGCTTATTCTTCTGTGGCTCATATGGGTTTGGTTCTTGGTGGAATTTTTTCTGGGGGATTGTGAGGTTGGGGCGGAGCGCTTGTTTTGATGCTTGGGCACGGGTTGTGTTCTTCTGGTCTTTTTTTTTTGTCTGGTGTTGTTTATGAGCGGTTGGGTAGTCGAAGAATTTTTTTGAGTCGTGGGTTGTCTTTAGTTTTGCCTGGTTTGTCCTTGTGGTGAATTTTATTAAGTGCAGGAAACATAGCGGCTCCGCCCACGATTAATTTAATGGGTGAGGTTATGTTGTTGGTGGCTTTGTATGGGTGATGTTCTTATGTCTTGTTTGTTTTGGTTATTGTGTCTTTTTTTGGGGCTGCTTATACTTTGTATTTATATGCTGTTTCTCAACATGGTGGATTTAATTATTTTTTTGGCTTTAAGGGGGATAGAGTGCGAGAACACGGTTCTTTGTTTTTTCATTGGGCTCCTGTTAATTTGTTGGTCTTAAAGGGGGATATGTTTTATGGTTGGTTTTAAGGTGTTTGTTTGATTTAACTAAGAATGTCAATTTGTGGTGTTGTTTGTGCTTTGGTTGTTTTGAATTATTGTCGTGTTTTTGGTTCTATTTTTTTTTGTTTGGGTTTATTTTTTTTTTTGGTTTTATTTTTTTTTCTTTGGGTGGAGGATTTTATATTAATTGGGGGTTTTTTAGTTTAGGGGGTTGTGAGGTAGGTGTGACTGTTGTTTTGGATGTCATATCTGTTGTTTTTTTGTCTTTTATTTTTTTTATTTCGGCTGGGGTCATATTTTATAGCGAGGGATATATAATGGGAGATTGGGATAAAGATCGATTCTGTTTTGGGGTTTTTTTGTTTATTTTGTCTATGGTTTTTGTTATTATTAGTCCTAATCTTGTTAGAATTATGCTTGGTTGGGATGGATTGGGTTTGGTCTCATATTGGCTTGTTATTTATTATCAGAATTATAAGTCTTATGTTGCTGGGATGTTAACTGTTTTATCTAATCGGGTTGGGGATGTTTGTTTATTGGTTGCTATTTGTTTTATATTGGATTGGGGGGGGTGGGAGTATGAAGAGTTGTCTGTTTGGGGGGATGGGTTGGGGGTTGTTTTTTTTTTGTGTTTATTGGCCGCTATGACTAGGGGGGCGCAAATTCCTTTTTCGGCGTGGTTACCTGCTGCTATGGCGGCTCCTACTCCGGTGTCTTCTTTAGTTCATTCTTCTACTCTTGTTACGGCTGGGGTTTATTTGTTGGTTCGTTTTGAGGGTATAATGGGGGGGTTTGGGGGAGGACTTTTGATGTTTTTTTCTTGTGCTACTATGCTTATGGCTGGACTTGGGGCTAATTTTGAATATGATTTGAAGAAGGTGGTGGCTTTATCTACTTTGAGTCAAGTTGGGTTGATGTTGTTTACTCTTTCATTGGGGTATGCTTATTTGGCTTTTTTTCATTTATTATGCCATGCAATCTTTAAGTGTATGTTGTTCTTGTGTGCCGGGGTGATTATTCATGGGTCTTCTGGTTGGCAAGATCTTCGTATGTTGGGGGGATTTTTATTTAGAAGTCCTTATGTTGCGGGTTGTGTGGGAGTTGCAAGTTTGGCTCTTTGTGGGTTTCCTTTTCTGGCTGGGTTTTATTCTAGGGAATTAATTTTGGAACAGATGCTTATGAGAAATTTTGGTGGTTTTGTTGTTTTAGTTATGTTGGTTTCTATTGGCTTGACCGCTTGTTATTCTGTTCGTTTATTGTATTATTTAGTTGTTGGTGTTGGGACGGGTGTTTTTGGGGGGGGAGAAGAGGACTGGGCAGATGGAATGGGGGGGCCTATCTTTTTTATGTCTTGTTTTAGTGTGGTTATTGGGGGGCTTTTGTCTTGGTTGATTTTTCCTATTCCTAATTTAGTTGTTCTTCCTGTGATTTTTAGGCTTTCAGGGGTTTCTCTTTTAATTTTCGGTGTTTTGTTGGGTTTATTGTTAGGGGGTTTGAGAGGAGGGGCGCGGATTAGCGGGTATTTAGGAAGAATGTGATATCTTCCTGAGCTTAGTGGGGGTTGAGTCTCTTTTGTTTTTTTATTATTTGGGGGTAAATTAGTTCAGGTTGTTGATGTTGGTTGGGGAAATTTAGGTTTATGGCGGGGGATTGTTTCTGTTTTTAGTGTTTTTGTTCAGTGGGGGCAGGATAACATGATAAAGTTTTATTTGTTTATTTTTTTTTTATGGGTTTGATTTGTGTTTTGTGTGGTCTAGGTTGGTTAGCTAATATAAGTGTAATATTGAAGTTATTAAGGGGTGTTATTATTTATGTTCTATAGGTTATTTTTAGGATTATGAGATAACTAAAGGAAGGGGAAGGCCTATTAGGGATAGGGCAGTTAAGATGACTATTGTTTTAGTGGTGTTTTTTGGTTTTGGTTGGTTTGATTTTACCAACAAGAATGAAGTATATGTTACTCGGAAATAAAAAAATAAAGTTACTATGGATGTGGCGATTAAAAGTATAGTTAATATAGTATTTGTGGTGATTATGTTGCTAATTAATAGTCATTTTAAATAAAACCCTGTAAAAGGTGGAAGTCCTCCTATTGATAAAAGGGTTATTATTGTTAGGGAGAAAGGTAAGGTGGAAAGCTGTGTAGTTTGTGTTGTTGTGTTTATATTATTTTTTATGAATATTGTAATGGCTGCTATGGATAGTATAATGTACACAGTTAAATAGACCAGTGTTAGTCTATTTGACTTAATTATTATTATTAATATGCCTCCTATATGAGCGATTGATGAATATGCTAGGAGTTTTCGGAGACTTGTTTGGTTATAACCCCCTAGGGCTCCAACTATAATTGATGCTAAGGCTATTGTGTTAATTAAAGTTGATTTGATTAGTATAATTATTAAAATTGGGGCAATCTTTTGGAGGGTGACTAATACTATGTTTGTTTGTCAGGTTAATCCCTCTATTACTGAGGGTATTCAGAAGTGGAAAGGAGCTGCTCCTATTTTTATGATTAGGGCTATGAAGATAATATTATTTTGTATGTCGGTTCATGTTTGGAGTGTTGTTGTTATCATCATGATTGGTATTAAGAGTAGTGCTGATGCTAGTGTCTGAGTTAAGAAGTATTTTAGTATTGCCTCGTTTCTTATTTTATTTTTTTGATTTGCTAGCATGGGAATAAAGGCCAAGGCGTTTATTTCTATCCCTATTCAAGCTGTGAATCATGAGGAGGAGGAGATTGTTGTTAGTATTCCAATAACTATTACTAAAAGGAATATTGTTTGGGATGGGATATTAGGTTTTAGTTTGGAGAGGTCCTTTATGGGTTGCTGTGATCTTTACAGCAATGAATAGAATAATTAATAAAAATAGAGCCAAAATTGTAGTGGTTGCTGCATCTTGGTAAAATAATTTACCTATTATAAGCTGAGGGCTTTGGGGAGAGAGTTGGCTTGGGGTTTTTATTATTATTAATACAAATGATAATAATAGAAAGGGGGGGGATATAATTCATATTGTGTTTGGTTTAAATACGAAGTTTGGGGCAAGAGATGTGATGTAAGAAAATAAAATAAGCATTCCCCCTAGAAAGACAAGGAACAGGATATAACTGAATCAAGGAGTTTGGTAAACTAGGGTGATTACTAAAGCAGACATGAGTGTTTGTAGGATAATTATAATTGTGATGCTTACGGGGTGGGATATAAATGCTGTTGTTATGGCAGAGGTTGCTAATAGGCCTATTAAAAGTTGTGTTATAATTTTGTTGGGTTTGGTGCTTTTTGGTTGGAAACCAAGCATACTACTATATTAAAGTGTTATGATCCTCATCAGTATAAAGATGTGAATAAAAATAACCACACGACATCTACAAAATGTCAGTATCATGCGGCTGCCTCAAATCCGAAGTGGTGTTCTGGGGATAAGTGTTGATTTTTGTGGCGGATTAAAGCAACAAGCAGGAAAGTTGTTCCGATAATTACATGTAAGCCATGAAATCCTGTTGCTACGAAGAATGTTGAGCCATATACCGAGTCTGCGATCGTAAAGGGGGCCTCTATATATTCGAAACCTTGTAAGATTGAAAAGTAGGCCCCTAGGAGGATTGTTGTTGTTAGGGCTTGAGTGGTTTGTGTTGTGTTGTTTTCTATTAGTCTGTGGTGGGCCCATGTTACTGTGATGCCGGAGGACAGGAGAATTGTGGTGTTTAAAAGGGGGATTTGAAAGGGGTTAAAGGGGGAGACTCCAGTCGGAGGTCAGTTTCTCCCAATTTCTGGGGTTGGGGCCAGGCTTCTATGGAAGAAGGCTCAGAAGAACGAGAGAAAGAATAGTACTTCTGAGATAATAAATAAAACTATTCCTCATCGTAGGCCTTGTGTTACAATGGATGTATGTAGTCCTTGATGAGTTCTTTCTCGTGCTACGTCTCGTCATCATAAATATGAGACGATTGATAGGATTGTCAGTCTTGTTATTAGAAGGGTGGGGGAGGATGTGTGGAATCAGTTTACTAATCCTGTTATTATTGATATTGATCCTAGTGCTGTGGCTAGGGGTCAAGGGCTTTGGTCCACAATGTGATATGGGTGTGTGTTGTTTGACATGTTTATTTTTAGGTTATTGATTTAATTCATTTTGATAGAGTTTTGATGGGTGTTGTTTCAATTATGATTGGTATGAATCTATGATTTGCTCCGCAAATTTCTGAGCATTGTCCTGTATATAGTCCTGGTCGTGTGATGTATAGGGATACTTGGTTAAGTCGTCCTGGTACTGCGTCTGATTTTACAGCTAGTGCGGGTACTGTTCATGCGTGGATTACATCTGCGGCGGTGATTAGAATTCGAGTTTTTGTATTTATAGGGATTAGGGTTCGGTTGTCTACGTCTAGTAATCGGAATCCGCTTATGGGTAGTTCTTCCTGTGGTGTTATGTAGGCATCAAATTGTATATTTATGAAATCTGAATATTCATATCTTCAATATCATTGATGGCCGATTGTTTTAATGGTTATTATAGGGTTTTCTACTTCGTCTGATAAATAAAGGAGACGTAGTGAGGGTATAGCGATGAATACTAGTGTGATTGTTGGTAGGATTGTTCAAAAAATTTCGACTTCTTGTCCTTCGGTTGTGAATCGGTTAATTAAGTTAGAGTTTGAGAGGGTAATTATTATGTATATTACTATGATAGTGATTATTGTTAGGATTATTATTACATGGTCATGGAAAAAAATTAGTTGTTCTATAAGCGGGGAGGAGCAGTCTTGGTTGAGGAGGGAAGCTCATGTTGACATATGCTGACAAGTGGGCTAGATGGTTGTATGTGTGTGCTGCGGGAGGATTATTATGTAGTCATTCTAAAGAGGAAGGGAGATGCTTTGGGAATATTACTTCTCGTTTTGATGTTAAGGCTTCTCATGTAATTAAGGCTATTATTAAAACCCCTACGAAGGAGATTATAGAGCCTAGGGAGGATACGATATTTCATGTTGTGTATGAGTCTGGGTAATCAGAGTATCGGCGTGGTATGCCTCCTAATCCTAAGAAGTGTTGAGGAAAAAATGTTATGTTAACGCCAATAAATATTACTAGAAATTGTGTTTTTAGTCATTTTGAGTTTATAGTTACTCCTGAAAATAGGGGGAATCAGTGGGTGATTCCAGCCATGATTGCGAATACAGCTCCCATGGATAAAACGTAATGGAAGTGGGCTACTACATAGTAGGTGTCGTGGAGGATGATATCTAGGGATGAGTTTGCTAGGATAATTCCTGTCAGTCCTCCTATGGTGAATAGAAATACGAAGCCTAGGGCTCATAGTAAGGGGGCATTAAATGAAAATTGGGATCCGTGTAGTGTGGCTAGTCATCTGAAGATTTTAATTCCTGTTGGGACTGCAATGATTATTGTGGCAGCTGAGAAATAAGCTCGGGTGTCTACGTCTATTCCCACTGTGAATATGTGGTGTGCTCACACTAGGAAGCCTAGGAGACCAATGGCTACCATTGCATAAATCATGCCTAGTGTACCAAAGGGTTCTTTTTTTCCTGCTTGTTGTCTAATGATGTGGGAGATTATTCCGAATCCAGGTAAAATTAAAATGTAGACTTCGGGGTGTCCGAAAAATCAAAAGAGATGTTGGTATAAGATTGGGTCTCCGCCCCCTACAGGATCGAAAAAGCTAGTGTTGATATTTCGATCCGTGAGTAATATTGTGATTGCTCCTGCTAGTACGGGGAGGGATAAGAGTAAAAGAACGGCTGTAATTTTTACTCTTCATACAAATAAGGGGATTCGTTCGATAATTATTCCACTGGACCGTATATTAATAATTGTTGTGATGAAGTTGATTGATCCTAGAATGGATGAGACTCCTGCCAGGTGAAGGGAGAAGATTGTTATGTCTACTGATGGGCCGGAGTGGGAGATGTTTGTTGCTAGGGGGGGGTATACAGTTCATCCTGTTCCTGCTCCTCTTTCTACTGCTATTGATGCTATTAGTAGAGTTAGTCTTGGGGGGAGTAGTCAGAATCTTAGGTTGTTTATTCGAGGAAAAGCCATATCTGGGGCTCCTAATATTAAGGGGAGTATTCAATTTCCAAATCCTCCTATTATGATGGGTATAACCATGAAGAAAATTATTACGAAGGCGTGGGCTGTTACGACTACATTATAGATTTGATCATCTCCAATGAGTGTTCCGGGTTGGCTTAGTTCTATTCGAATGATTAGGCTTAGTGCGGTTCCTGCTATTGCGGCTCAAGTTCCAAAAATTAAGTATATAGTTCCGATGTCTTTGTGGTTTGTTGATAGAAGTCATCGAATATGGTGTTTGTTTAGTTATGTTATACTTTATCGAAGTATTCCTTTTATCAGGCATTTTGTTTTAGTTTATTTTTTGTCAAATAATACATATTATCAAATCACTTAAATTTACTTAATTTTGTTAAATTGTATTTAAAGTTTGACTCTTGCTTGTAAAGTTTTGCTATTTTGATGGTTTATATGCACAATTAATTTTTTTTGCAGTATTTAGTATTATTGATTGTTGTGACGTAGTGATTGGAGGAGGGGGTTGTTTAACATTGTGCCAGCAGACGCGGTTATACGGTGGACTCTTGTGAAATCTTGTGGAGGGGTAGTTTTGTTAATTTTGTTCGTTTATTTTATTTAATTTAAGGTGAAATTTATTTATTTATTTTAATTATTTAATTTGGTTAAGGCTGTGAAAATTTTTATTGAAACCAGGATTAGATACCCTGTTATTCTTTTTGTTAATTTTTCTTTTGGTAGTAGTAGTGTTCTTGAAACTAAAAGAGTTTGGCTGTTTTGTTTATTATCTAGAGGAGCCTGTTCTGTAAACGATAATCCACGTTTGGTTTGACCTTATTTTGGGCTTGTATATCGCTGTTTTTGATAATTTGGAAGTGTTGTTTTATTGAGATTTATTCTTTTATGTCAAGTCAAGGTGCAGTTGTGTTATGGTGTGTGGTGGGCTACATTTATTGTTATTATTGGGGTTTTTTATGAAAAATAAAATAGGATTTGGTTGTAATTTTTATTTAATTTGTTTTTTGAATGAGTTTATGCAAGAGGCACACATCGCCCGTCACTCTCGTGCATTTTATATGTTTTGAGAAAAGTCGTAACAAAGTAGGGGTACTGGAAGGTGCATCTTTGATGTGTTTGGTTTAGTTTTTGTTTGTTTTTATTTTTGGAGTTATTTTTGTTTTTTGTATTTTTGAGGTTTTGGGTAATGTTTTTAACTGTAAGGGTTTATTTAGCTAGGTTTTGAAGAAGAATTTTTTATGTTTTTACCTTTTGTATCAGGGAGCGTTAAGATATGGGCTATGAATTTATCTTTCCCGAAGTTGAGACGATATAGGTTAATTTTATGATAAGTGTTGAAAAACTTTTTTGTATTTTGGTTTAGGGGTGAAATGCTAGTCGCGTTTGATGGTATCTGGTTAACTTTTATGAAATTTAATTTTTTTATTCTTTTGTTTTTTGGGTGATTTTTTATGTGGGGTAGTGATTTTGTAGGGGTAATCTTTGCATATGTATTAGTTTTTATTAATTTTGTAGGCTTAGAACGAGCTTTCGGTTTTATTAAGTTATATTTGATTAGGTTTGATTTTTGTTTTTATTTAGTTGGCGGGGTTTATTTCGTTTATTTCGTTTATAATGATGTTATTAGTAGGTTGATTGATAGTTTCTCGAATTTGGCAAAATTTTGTTTTCGCCTGTTTAGCAAAAACATGGTTTATTGTTTTGATGTAATAAATCTGGCCTGCTCAGTGTTTATATGAACAGCCGCGGTAACTTGACTGTGCAAAGGTAGCATAATCATTAGTTCTTTAATTGGGGGCTGGAATGAAGGGTTTGACGGGGATTGGCTTTATTAATTTATTGTTTGAATTTTAATTTATTGTGAAGATGCGATGATGATATTAATTGACGAGAAGACCCCATAAAGCTTAAGGATGTTTTTGTGTTTTTGAAGGTGTGTGTTTTATTGGGGCAATATAGAAATAATAGAGTAATGGTTGTTTGTTTTGTATGTTTTTTTAGTCTTTTTTTGATCCATGTGTTATGAGAGTAAGATAAGCTACTTTGGGGATAACAGCGTAATTGTGTTGGAGAGTGCTTATTGATGATGCAGTTTGCGACCTCGATGTTGAATTAAGATACCGTTAAGCTGTAGAAGGTTTTTGTGGGGGTCTGTTCGACCTTAAAATTCTTACATGATTTGAGTTCAGATCGGCGGGAGCCAGGTCGGTTTCTATTTTTGGTTTTGTTTAAGTTTTTTTAGTACGAAAGGAACGGGAGGTATTAAGTTTTAAGTTGTTTAGTTTTATTATAAAACTTTATTTGTTTTTGGTGGCAGGAATTGCGTGGGAGTTAAGTTCCTATGATGGTGTTTTTATTTTTGTTTTTTTGGGGTTGGTTGATTTTTTGATTTTGTTGGTTTGTGTTTTGTTGTCAGTAGCCTTTTTTACTTTGTTTGAGCGTAGGGGTCTTGGGTATGCACAGATTCGTAAGGGCCCAACCAAGGTTGGGTTTAGGGGGATTTTTCAGCCTTTTTCTGATGCTATTAAATTGCTTGTGAGGGAGGTAGAGCAACCAAGAGGCTCTAATTTTTTGCCTTATTTTTTTTGTCCTGTATTGAGTCTTTTTCTTTTTCTTGTTGTTTGGGGGGTTATTCCTTTTTTGGGTGGGGGGGGTCAAATTACTTTTAGATTGTTATTTTTTTTGTGTGTAGTTGGAGTGGGTTCGTATGTGGTTATGGGGTCTGGTTGGTTTTCTAATTCAAAGTATGCGTTGTTAGGGTGTTTGCGTTTTATTGCTCAGGCGGTTTCTTATGAAGTGAGTTTAGCGTTAGTTGTTATTGTTTTGGCTTGTGTTGTGGGGGGATATGGTTTGGGAGGTTTTATGGATTGTCAGTTGGGGGGGTGGTTTCTTTTTCTTTTTTTTCCTCTTGCTTATTCTTGAGTTATTATTATGTTGGCTGAAAGTAATCGGACTCCTTTTGATTTTGCTGAGGGGGAATCGGAGCTTGTTTCTGGTTTTAATATTGAGTATGGTGGGGGGGGTTTTGCTTTGCTTTTTATGGCGGAGTATGCGGGGATGTTAATGATGAGATTTATTTTTTGTGGGGTGTTTTTTGGGGGGGTGGGGGAGTTGATTTGTTTTTATGTTATTATTATTGTTTTTTTATTTATTTGAGTTCGTGGGTTGCTTCCTCGTTTGCGTTATGATATGTTGATGTATTTGGCTTGAAAGGATCTTTTGCCTCTTACTTTGTGTTATTTGATTTTTTTTTTGGGGTTATTTGTGGCTGGTTTGGTTTAGTATTGTTTTAGCAAAATTGCATTGAGCTTAGAATTCAAAGTTGTGTGTGAGTTTTGATGTAAGGGCATAAAAGGTTTTGATTCTTTATGGTACAGTTCGATTCTGTTGATTGACTGTTTTGTAGTGTTGAGTTTTAATGTGTCTTTTTTCCTTTAACAGGGGAAAGCCTCATTTCATTGGCCTTGGGGGAGGTTATGATCAGTCTAGGGCTCCTGTATGTCATTCGTAAATTAGGCCTGCTGTCAATACTAATAAAAAGACTCAAGCAGTTATTATTATGGGGGTTAGGGGGGTGATTATTGTAATCAGAGGGATAGGTAAAAGTAATGAGATTTCTACGTCGAAAATTAAGAAGATTAAAGCAACCAGAAAGAATCGTAAGGAGAAGGGTAATCGGGCGGACTTTAAAGGTTCAAATCCACACTCAAATGGTGATATTTTTTCTCGGTCTGTTTCTGTTTTTTTTGATAAGAGGATAATTACTCATATAAGGAGTGTTATAATTAGTAGGGGTAAGGATAAGAATATTATGATGGTTAGCGTGTGTTGTTTGGGTCTGTCTAACGTTTTCAAAACGCTTGCTTTGGTTGGTAAGCTAAGAATCTTTAGGGTTAAATATTGAATATATAGTTGTGAAATATATTTTGTATGTTA
>JAQIXU010002665.1:0-11265 GCA_034701245.1 Strigamia transsilvanica
AAGTTATTGTTGCACGGATTTCTTCTTGTGCTGATGAAGTGATACTAAAACAAGTTAGAATGTAATTGCTGAGTATACCGTATATTCCCATCATGTATAACGTTTATAAATAAGAGGAAATTAAAAGAAATAATACATGAAACCATGTCTTGACCGCTAAATCAAGTGTTTCCCATAACCTAACGTATTATCTATTGCCAGAGCACACAATCATATATGCTGATGGTTTCAAACTAAATTATTTACGGTTGCAATTCAAACCGTCACAAACGTCTGTTGATTTTTTAAAAGTTTTTATGTCCGAATCAGAGCCCCTTGGTCGCAGACCGGCATAGGCCACCTGTTTTCAGACCACCTCATTGAAAAGTGCTGGAAAATCAGTTATGACCCTGGTGGTTTATTTGAGTTTTAATTCTTACTTTTTGCAAATTAATTTTTGCTTGGGTCCTTTTGTCGCCTAATTCCAAAAAATCGGAATATACGCTGTTTATGTGATATACAAATGGCGAAGGATGTATCAATACCTTTAATTAAAATCAAAGCAACAAATTAAAAATGTGTAACCGTTAAAGGTAAATTATTTGACACCAGATTACGCTGCGCCACTGCGTAGCACGAAACACAAGAAAAACAATGCAAATTGTTGCTGAGTAATAGGAATAAATAACCTTTTATTTATTATTTATGACATTTAGGATATATGAGACCAATAGGGCTGATATCCCTTCTATGAATTACTTGTTGGCTGCAGAATGAACATTCTGTGCCATATTGTAAAACTTAAACATTGATTAAAGATAATCTTGGATATTCTGGACATATCAATTCAATAGAATTGATATCCATTGGTTGCTTGTTCTCCTGTTTTATGATGTACACGTCATATCACAGAAGAACAAATTTGTTTTTGATGCTAGTGAGGGAAAGCTTGTGTTGTGTTTAGTGCAAAATCATTGTAACTAGCACTAAGACAATTACATTTACATCCTTGCAATCTTTGGGGAATTTTACTTTTATTACCAGTTTGTTATCTCCATTTCCAAATGGAAAAGAAAATGCTAAATGAAAATTGTAACATATAGAACTGAATTAGGAATGACAGTTTTTGTTGACTTACGACTAAAAACTCGTGCAGTTTGCCGAAAGGAATCATAACGGTTGACTGTAAGGTTAATGCGTAATTTTTTCTAGAAAGATTATTTCATAATTAGATTCTCCAGATAAAATTAAAATTTAAACAGTTTACCATAGAATAGTAGGCATCTACTACGTAACTAGATATGCTTAAATATTTTATTACGTCTTCATAATTATATTCTGAGCGATATGTACTAACTGTAAGATCACATTGCTCTTTATTAATGTAGGCATTAAATTCTTTCGTAGTTCGTGGATAAATATAAACAAACGGATAAGAACCATGGTTTGTTTCTATCAAGCTTGCGTCAACTGCTGTCGGTTCGTCCAAGTAATGCAATATCCGGTCTGCAGTTTGGTAAACACAAGCAGACATGTTTAGTAAGAGTAGTGCGAAAAGTAGAATACACAGATTTCTTTTCTTTTCCGAAATGTTTTGCAGTGACTTTATAAATGGTGGCATTTTTGATTGTTCTTCCATAGCAGTGCGAACAAGGTGGTACATTTTTTTATTTCTAAGTTGTTGAATCCGGCCAGTAGGTTGGTTTAAATTCCATGCTTCCATTGTTATTTTTCTCAACTATCTGTAAAATTTGAGAATAATTATTTTTGAAAGTTACAGTTATGGTTCTTAATATCTTATAGTATAGTCATTAATAAAAACCAAACCAGACCAAACAATATTCAGTATTTCCTTCAAAATTTGTTTGGCTTCAGATGTGCCCACCTGCGGTCACTGGGCACAACAGCACTGCCCCTTGCAGGGCTCTGTTCCAAGAGTTGCTGCACTGGCCAAACCAATGGGTATGGACCAAAGGTACTGCCGTTTGTGCCCTGCTTCAAGAGAGTTTGATCTTGACTATTCTGAGCACCAGTCACCTGTGACTCCGAAACCATACGAAGCGTGTGGAACTGTGCCTAAAATCTATTCCGAAGAGTGCATGCAGTACAATTTAGACTGTATGTTATTTATATTTTGAAATTACCATTTGTCAATATTTTGAGATAATTGGATTTTGAAATTAATGTTTACCAATAAATTTTGTGGAAATTTTGTAATTAATTTTTCCCAGTGATTCATTTACATTTCGAAATTAATGTTTACCGATAAATTGTAGAAATTTTGTAATTAATATATTTTTTAAAAATCTGTTTACAGTTTGAAATTGATATACTGCATGTTTCTCAAAATTTTGTTTGTGTTTTGAGATCAATAAAAACTAATAGTTTTTTTTTTATTTTATTTATTTATGTATTTTTTTTGCATTTTGAAATTTATATTTACTTAAATTTGGCCTTGTGTCGATCGCCCTTTTGGCATAAACAAATCCCGGAAAAGATAATTTTTTCGGGTCTAAAACGTCGAAAGAATGCGACGTATCCTGTACGTTTCCACCCAAGTTGGGGAAAAACAGCCCAATCGTGTTGCAGGTTGTACGTGGAGTCGACGTGCAAAACACGTTATTTAACAAGGAATCATTCATCTTTAGGCCACTATTTTTAGTTAGCTGTTACCGCACAATGAACGGTGATCAATCCACAGTTCGTGTTGCCAGGAAACCGAATAAACGGTTCAATGTGATGAAATTTAATCGCCAGTGGAGGAAGAACTCAAACAGGACGTCGAAGAAAGAAGGAAAAATGTGCAGGAAAGGAAAAAATAATAAGAAACAGAATTGTTCCGATGGGGCATCGAGTGTAGACGAGGAGGACGTTCAATCGGAACGGAACGAAAAGAGAAAACTAGAATGTTCGGCAGAGAAGCCGCCGTCGAAAATCCCGAAACTTGAAAGTTTTGTCGTTGGACACAATGTGCAGTGTGCATTGACGGAAAGCGTGCTCATGGAAATGGACTGAATTTTGTATTTTTTGGTGGTTTTATTTGTGGTTTTTATTTCATTGCAATTTGTACGAAGTTAGTTATAGTCCTGGAACTCCATTTTAATAATAAAAGTTAGAAATTTTTGACCAAATCTTCATTTTAATGCCAAATAAATAATGTTGATGACCTAAAACTTTATTTTAAGTCTAAACATTGTTATTTTAGACCTAAAAACACCATTTTAAGAGGAGCCATTGCAATTTTATACCTAATAACACAATTTTAAGGCTAGACATTGCAATTTTAGACCACAATCTCCATTTTAAAGCTAGAGATTTTAATTTTATACTAAAAAACACCATTTCATGGCTGGAAATTTTAATTTTAGACTTAAAAACACCATTACATGACTAAGCATAGCAATTTTTGGCCTAAAACTTCCAGTTATAACGTTTCTTAAGCAATCGCTATTTTGTGTGTTTTATTATGTTTTTAAAAATAAAAGTGTGGCTGACTCCTAACAGCTACCGTAGAATTGTTTGGTTAATGTGAGTGCCTTTGCGACTACCGTAGGTGATGTCGAGAATGGCGCTTAGGATCGCAGCGAATTTGTCCTTTCTGTTTAAGGAGCACAACAGTTTGCTGGACCGCTACACAGCAGCGAAAAAAGTTGGTTTTAAAGGAGTGGAAGTTGCGTTTCCGTACGATGTGCCAGTCGAAGAGTTGGCAGCGCATAAAATCAACACAGGGCTTGAACAGGTGTTGATTAACAGTTGGCCAGGTGACTTTTCCATACGGCGATGCTGGGACAGCGTGCAATGCATTATGGGAGATCATAGTGTAGATCTATGGAACTAAATTTTAACAGGTTTTTTGCTTAAAATCTATGGTTTTTTAAATTTGTATATTTTTTGGCCTGAAAATGAATTTTTCTAGTCTAAAAATGAATTTTTTGGCCTGAAAATTACTCTTTTTGGTCTGAAAATGAAAGTTTTGGCTTGGGTTCAGCCATTTTTGTGTTTTAGTAAAGAGTATTGAGCTCCCACAATGCAGTTTCCTAGGTCAAACTGTTTTTAATTTTTTTTTAATTTTTATTTATTTTTAAAATTTATTTTTAATTTTTTTTATTAATAGGAGATTTGGCTAAAGGAGAATTGGGCTTAGCTGCAATCCCAGGACGACAAGAAGAGTTTTTAAAGACGTTGGATATTTCTATTGAATATGCAAAAGCTTTGGATTGTAGCCGGTAAACGACCGGTTGAGTTTTTTTGAATACCGGTAGTTTTTTTTTTATTGCAGTTTTGTTTTAGACTTCATATTGTAGCTGGGAAGAATGATGGTGGATTTCGGGAGGAAGAAATGGATTTGGTTTATGAGAAAAACCTAAAAGTCGCTGTGGAGAAGTTGGAAAAGGTCGGGTGTTTTGACAAAATTTTGATGAAATTCGAAAAAAGTTGAAGTATTGATGAAATTTGAAAAAATATTGATGAAATTTGAAGAAATATTGATGAAATTTGATGCAATTTGATGAAATTTGATGCAATTTGATGAAATTTGATGCAATTTGATGAAATTTGGATGAAATTCGACAAAATTTGAAGAAATTTTGATGAAATTCGAAAAAATTTGAAGAATTTTTGATGAAATTCAATGAAATTTTAATAAAATTCGACAAAATGTGATGAAATACGACAAAATTTGAAAAAATTCGGATAAAATTCGACAAAATTTGATGAAATTCGACAAAATTTGATGAAATTCGACAATTTGAGGAATTTTTGACAAAATTTGAGTTTATAATTACAGTATTTGTTTTATTTTTTTTTTCAGTTGAAAATAGTTTCCCTTATTGAACCAATCAATAACTATTCAGTGCCAAATTACTACATGAACAATTACCAAAAAGCGTTGAAAATAGTTCAAAAAATAAACAGTCCGTACTTGAAAATTCAATTGGCAAGTAGAAAATTTGAAATGATTTCATCTGATAACATTTAGTTTTATAACCATTACATAATCTTTTGCAGGATTTTTATCATCTGCAGATCTTATGT
Organism: Strigamia transsilvanica; assembly: GCA_034701245.1. Lineage (NCBI taxonomy): Eukaryota > Metazoa > Arthropoda > Chilopoda > Geophilomorpha > Linotaeniidae > Strigamia > Strigamia transsilvanica. The sequence continues at coordinate 5,014 of JAQIXU010002665.1, forward strand.
GGAAATTTAACAAACAATGTCAACGATTTATTGCCATTCGTAGGTACATATCTTTTATTCCTGAAAAATTTTATTTCATACATTGTAATTATTTCCCTATTGATAGGTCATATTCAAATTGCTCAAGTTCCTCATAGAAATGAACCAAACACATTTGGAGAAATTAATTACAACTATGTGTTTGATTTGCTCATCAAGTCCGGATATTGTGGATGGATCAGTTGCGAATACAATGCAAAAACCGATGTTGTTAAAGGATTGACTTGGATCGAAGAATTTGGTCTAAAACTATAGACATTGCATTTATTTAAAACATACTCAAATGTTGGTACTGTATATTTCTTATAGAAAAGATTATGTAAAAATAATTAAATTACGAAAAATTATAAATCTTTAATATAATTTTTTTCGGGGTGTCTATTTCCCCACACAGTGTGGGGAAATAAAATGTACCTTATTTCCCCACACGTGTGGGGAAATAGTCGGCCCTCACTGGCCAGGCAATTTCTCCACAAAATATTGGACTTCAGTAATTGGCAAGAAGAGAGTTTTATCTAAGCCATCCTTACGAGCTAAGAAATTGAAATTTTTTAGTGATGAGGCAGAAGAAAATATAGAATGGGTTGAAGTATGTTCGATTCCGCTAAACATGAAGCATTTATCGATTTTAAGGGGCATTGCTTTTCTGGATGGTAGTATTATTGATGCAGCTATGGGTATGATGCAAAGAGATCACTCTTCTATTCAAGGGCTACAATCAGTAAGTTTTGGTGCTAGCCGTTTACCAACATTCAGTCCGTGTTCAGATTATTTCATTCAGATTTGCTACGTGAATAATAACCATTGAAATGTTGTTTTCAGCAAAATTGGGAAAAGTGCTATTGTTATAAACGTGTATGATTCACTTCTGAGTGATGTACAAGATCAAAACATTTCTGTTGTTAGTAGTTTGGTTCGGTTATGTAATGTCTCATTGAAGTTGAATCTGCAGGTACAAAGTTGTTCAAAGCAAAAAAATTCACATGATTGTGAGTTATTTGCAATTGCAAATGCTCTGTTTCTCTGTGATAATAAGAATCCCAGCAATTTCAGCCCTCATCACCCTGCACTAAGAAAACATTTGTTGGACTCTTTTTTGCAGCACAATACTCGATTTGAAAGTTTTCCATCCGCTAACATTTTCGGATTAAAAACAAAGAAACAAAAATCTTATAATAGAGTCTATTGCTTCTGCAGAACAAAGAAAGTGAGAGGCATGATAAAATGCAGCAAGTGCAGTGAGTGGTTTCGTTATGATTGTTTAGTTAAGTATGATTACAAGGATGTGAATTTTGTTAATGATTCAAAAAATGGAGAAGATTTTACTTGTTACACATGTAATCCAATACCAATAAATATTGGATGATTTTAGTAATAAATTTGATATTTGTATTTGGAAATAGCCTCGGCCAATTTTTTTATGTCATTCACTTTGAAATTCACAAAATGGAATTGGCTTAAAATTACTTAGGGATCGCCTGGCCAAAATTTGTAAACATAATTCCCTGTACTTGAATGATTGTTATTATTATTTTGAAAATTAGAGCCATTCCAAAGCATTTTTGAGTGTAATTTTCTTGAACTTTCATTTCTTCGATGGAGGTTCATTTTAGCAACTCTCATTATAGCAACTATTTTTTTGACCGGTACGTTTTAGGGACGTATCATTTTAGCGACAGTACCGTCAAAACATCGCAGCGACGTACCGAAAACGACTCAATGACGTTACGGACACGCATGCACATATAAGGAGGAGTAATTATCATACTTCACACACAGTTCACCTAAACATACATTACTGCAATCTCCAATACTTGAAATGGCCAATGAAATTGGGATAAGTCACTTACTGGAAGTGTGAGAAACTGGAAAAAAACCCTGTTATGGACAAATTACCACAACACTGGACACTGTGCAACCAATTGTTCTAATTCCGGCTACAGAGCACAAGCACTTACCAGATGCCACTCGTGCAGATGTGGTCAGGGTTTCACAGACATTGAAGGCTGGAGCACTATTAACCAGTGAGAGGCCGAATCAAATTATCCAAGCCTCTGTGTGTGGAGATGGTTTCTGCTACATCATTGAGATAAGTACTGTAGGCCAGATAAAATCTACTGGAAGTGCAAAGTTGTAAGAAACCATGGACGACTAACTACTACTCAGGACGTTGTGCAGCCAGTTATTCTAATCGCGGCTACAGTGCACAACCACTTCCCAGCTGCTACTCGAGCTGATGTTGTCAGGGTGACACTGGCATTGAAAGGGCGAGCACTCCACATTAATGAAAAGCCTGCTCAAGTTGTTCCATCAACTTTGGCAGGTGAGGCGCCAGAGGTGCGCCAAGATTTGCCTATTAAGAGTGCCCTTACTCAGGCGGTTCAACGCTCGCATCGAAAGGAGATGCTGAAAGAATCAAAATTTTTAAACATAACTCCCTGTACTTGAATGATTATTATATTTTGAAAATTAGAGCCATTTCAAAGCATTTGAGTGTAATTTTCTTGAACTTGCATTTCTTCGATGGAGGTTCATTTGAGCAACTCATTATAGCAACTATTTTTTTGACCGGTACATTTTGGAGACGTAGCATTTTAGCGACAATACCGTCAAAACATCGCAGGTACGTACCGAAAACGACTCAATGACGTTACAAGCACGCTTGCACATATAAGGAGGAGTAATTATCATACTTCACACACAGTTCACCTAAACATACATTACTGCAATCTCCAATACTTGAAATGTGCCAATGAAATTGGAATAAATCACTATAACAACACACGCTTTAGCGACTTTATTTTTCCCTAGTTCACATTAGTGACGGACATTTTAGCGCCGGATAAAATCTACGGGAAGTGTGAGAACTGGAAAAAACCCTGTTATGGACGAATTACCACAACTCTTGACACTGCAACCAATTGTTCTGATTCCGGCTATAGAGCACAAGCACTTACCAGATGCCACTCGTGCAAATGTGGTCAGGGTTTCACAGACATTGAACGCTCGAGCACTATTAACATTGATGTGTTGGTAACTTGCGGCAGCGACTAGACGGCCATAGTGTGGGACATGCGCACGAGCACTATTAACCAGTGAGAGGCCGAACCAAATTATCCAAACAACTTTGGCAGTTGAAGCGCAAGAGGTGTGCCAAGGTTTGCCGACTAATGACGCACTTATTTAGCAAATGATAAGTTCGCGGCACAAGGCAATGCCAAAAGAGCCAGCCAGTTTGGAGCAATTGGGTTGGGCGGCCCTAGAGCCACTCGCTGAAACCTTGCTGGGGCATCAGTTTCTACACGCTGTGATGGAGACAGCTTGCCGCTCTAAAATGTTGCTCTTCACAACCAAAGAAAACTTGGAAATAATGAGCAATGCGGATACAATCCTTGCCGATGGAACTTTCCGTGCAGTGCCCACTCTTTTCCAGCAGTTGTACACACTGCATTGTTTGAGAGTAAAACCAAACCCTCCTACTTAATGCTATTTCAGAAGGTGAAAAGCCTTGTCCAAGAATCGTGTGGTGTAGATCTCAATCCGAAATTTTTTATTACCAATTTCGAAACTGGTGCCCTTAGTGCCGCTAAAAAAGTTTTTCCAGACACCACGTTGCATGGGTGTTATTTCCACCTTTCCCAGACTGTTGCGCCATGTGCAGCATGAACACCAACGGTGGAAATATAGGTCCGGTGGCGAGTTCAGTCTTTTGTTACGCCAACTGTCTTCCTGCCTGCTCGTGAGATCCGCACGGCATATGCATTGCTGAGACCTCTGTTTGGGCCAGATGCGGAAGGCTTGTTGATGTTTTGGGATTGTTGATGACGTCATCAAACACATCGAGGGTGATGGGGGTTTTGAATTTTACTTTTATATGGTGGGAGCTTTCAGGATCGGACGGGTCTGTGGTTAAAATATGTTTTTATAAAACTTTGGCAAACTTCATAAACGATGCACGGTACAAGAGAGCATTTAGCTGAGAGTTGAAATCTAATATTGATGTGAAGTCACCGACTTGTGGTGTCCACGGCATAACAAGGATACGATACGACGGAAATGATTTACCGCCATTTGTTATTATTCTTATTATTTATTTATTTATTTATTTATTTATTTATATTTATTTATTTATTTATTTATTTAACAATTATATACCGCCATTTATTATTATTCTTATTATTATTTATTTATTTATTTATATATATTTATTTATTTATTTATTTATTTATTTAACAATTATTATTATTATTATTATTATTATTATGGTGAAAATGATGACCGTGTTAAAATTCTATCGTCGTCGTTGAAGATTGTAACTGAGGTGTCTGTGCAAATTACTTTGCGAACTGATAATAAAAGGAGCCACAAGAAGCTCAGTGTTACCAAAGAAACTTGTATTTAGAAAGAGAGAGAGAGAAAATTTAATTTTTCCTGGTTGTCCCGCTCTGTATCGCTTTCGAGGGCGAATTTCAACAATTCAATGAACGCCAATCACACTCGCATCCGAAGCCGCTTATTCCCACGGAACGTTTTCGTTTCCATGCACAGCGCCAAGAACCATCGGAGTCCGTCTCTGATTTCGCCATGGCGCTGCAAGCCCTCACAAAATATTGCAATTTTAAGGAAGCACAACAGAGTCATCTCTACAACCAATTCATCACAGGCTTGCGGTTGGAAAATGTCCAGCGCAACCTGCTCGCTCAACCGGAAGTGACCTTCGAAATGCCATTTGCCACTGCGGTTGCGATGGAATTGGCCATGAAGGAGGCAACTGGATTCTCTTATCTAGACGGTCCACATACTCTTATTTGTCGTCTTCTGGTTAAAATTGTGCCAAAACAACAAGAAAGATCATTGGGTGAACAAAGAAAAATTTAAAAATTCAGAATTTATTGTCCTATAAATTTGTTTAAATTTGTCCGCATTTGTCCGCATTTCCCTGCAGACATCGACAAAGTTCAAGAGAGTGACGATTGTACGCATTCCGGTTACGACCGTGGTAAACACCAAAAAGCCAACCTTTCGTTTGGATTTGACTACTTTGCAGAAGTGTTATTTTTGTTCGTCAGCTTTTTGGATATCATGTTTGCTTTACACCGGCATTCAAGCAGAGAAGTTATGCAGGGCAGGTGCAGGTCCGCAGCAGACGCGGGTCGGTTGCGGGTTGGCTCAAAACCGACATACTTTCTAAAAGTATGCCCAGAATGCTCTATTGGCTCTTTACAATTCTTTGGATAGAAATACTGCAATCTTACAGCGCTTTGTCTCAAAAGCACTTGCCAAAATCGCAAAAAATTACCTTTTGCTTGATTTTTCGATTGTGTTTGCAATTATGCATATGATTGATGGATCTGATATATCATGTGACAGATCCAAAAGCACAAAATTGCCTTGATTAATGATAAAATGTCCATGTCAAATCTCATAAATACAATTGGTAAATGCTGCACTCATAATGAATGCAGTCTTATAATATCCAATTAATGTAAATACATTTCACCAGAGCTCTCCTTTAGCTTGACCCAGGGGTGACCACGAGGAGGTAGAGAGTTGGATTTTACACCCCCATATTCAATTTTACACCAACTGTATCATGAGAAAAATCATTACATAACCCGATATATGCCTGTGGAACAGAAAAATGCATTCGGATATTCGATAAAACGTATAATTTCATGCGTACTAGGTATTCGACGTGGCGACCATCTTCGTGTTGCTTCTCTTTCTGCAACTTCGTCGTCCTTGAATTGTCATTGGTCATCACAAATCACGTGAGGTTAGTTTCAATTTATCGACACTCGATGGGGTGCCACCGTCATTAAATATTCAAAATTGGAAATGAATTTGTTTAAATTATATAAAATTCCTCAGATTTAGTACAAATAAGGAATTTATCGAAATTTATTTGCTCGAATAATTTTTACGGACAAACTTCTCAGCCAAAGTATACAAATAGCATGTGACATCTATCGGCGAATTTAGAAACCTGCGTTTGACATTGAACTTGAAATAATAACTTGAAACTGCACCCAAAAATGTGAGAAATTTTCCACTTTTGGCCAAACGTTTGCGGATTAATTTGCATTTTTTTAAAAAAAAAAATAAATTTAAGGAAATAAAAATAAAAATAAAAATGAAGTCTCCCCGACGGGGAATCGAACCCCGGTCTCCCGCGTGACAGGCGGGGATACTAACCACTATACTATCGAGGAC
>JAQIXU010002666.1:0-11264 GCA_034701245.1 Strigamia transsilvanica
TCTTTGAAAAATTTACAAAATTGAGAAATTTTCTTTGAAAAATTTACAAAATTGAGAAATTTTCTTTGAAAAATTTACAAAATTGAGAAATTTTCTTTGAAAAATTTACAAAATTGAGAAATTTTCTTAGAAAAATTTAGAAAAATGAGAAATCTCTTTAAAAAGATTTACAAAACTGAGAAATTTTCTTAAAAAGATTTACAAAACTGAGAAATTTTCTTAAAATTATTTACAAAACTGAAAAAATTTCTTAAAAAGATTTACAAAACTGAGAAAATTTCTTAAAAAGATTTACAAAACTGAGAAAATTTCTTAAAAAGATTTACAAAACTGAGAAAAATCTTAAAAAGATTTACAAAACTGATAAATTTTCTCTAATTTTTTTTTTGTTTTACATAACAAATTAAAATTAGAAAATAAATACAGTAATTCAAATAAACCTGAAAAAATAAATAAATTTAAAAAACACAAATTAAAATTAATTTAACAAAAAAAAATATATTTCTACCATTTTTAAAAACAAACACACAATGCACATCTCTCTTCATTCTTCATTCAGCACTTCCACAACTCCAACTTCTTACTCCCAACTCCCAACAACCCTGAATGAAAGAAGAAGGCGTAATCTCATTCCCATAATTCCCAAAACCACAAAATACCCAGATTTCCACATCCTACAAAGACCCCTCAAACAAAAAAATTGATACCAACAATCCCTGCATTCAATCAAACAGCATAGAATTACAGTTGACTCAATGCCAGGTGTGGTCAAATATGAGTTCACAATCAGGGGTGTGTATTCCATAGCCTACACACAACCACGAATCGACCAGAGGTCAAGGCACTCTCAACAAGGTCAATAATATTCCAATAACAAAAAAAAATCAATCCAACAAAACAAGCGTCTTATCACTACTAATGTTAAATAGAGGTGAAGTTCCAACATCCGGTTTTTGTTTTAAACATTTTTCCTCCTCAAATATGCACAAACGTTTCAAATAAAACTGAAAAATGGCTGCCACATGTTCTGTTTCTATGAACAACCAGCAGATGTTGAAATTTAAAAATAATAATAATAATAATAATGAGAAATTAAAATTATTTATTTTTATAAGGAAATTAACAACTGGCAGCCAATTATTTATACAGGATCAAGTGTCGGTGCATCTCACTTGTGGATTATGACCAAAACTGGTGATGACATCACCACGTCGTGACAAATTTTGTTTTTTCCATCGGATATTCGATTTAAGGGCGACCGACTCATCAGACTGCACGGCGCGCTTTTTAACCTTCATTAAGATCTATTAAATGGAAGTAAAAAAAAAAAAAAAAAAAAGCGTTTTTGGTTTTATTATATAATTATATATCTTGGAATTATGTGCAATCATGTGATCCCGCTCGAAGACCTTGACCGAATCGTAGAAAAAGTGTGCAAAAGCAAAGGAAAATGACGGAAAACTCAAGTTGGTGACTCAGAGTCGATAAAAAATTGATAAAATATAAACGTTGAGTCCAAGTGCGTGATTTTTAAACTGTCTACCTAGTTAAAGTTAAGTGTTTCGAGTGTGGAAACGAGTTGGCGTGTGTCCAATTTGGTTGCAACCTTCGGAGGAAGGGCTAGTTTCGTTTTATTGTCGTCTGTTGGTAGTTTTCAGACTGTTGTCACAACATTGAGACGGGATTCTCGGCTTTAATGCTCTCATGCTGATAAAATTACATTAATTGGACGGCTGTGCACACACACTGCCATCTTATTTTTATTTTTTTTAGTTTTAATTTTATTTTTTATTGTGACATGATATAAAAATGGAGTTGTTTTCAATGTGCTTGCGGGCTAATGGGCAAATTATAGTTCCAGATATGTCATATGCGGAATAAGTTTTCGTAATAAATTGTTTAATTTTTTAAGTTGTTGTTATTTTAGAGAAGTGTTATTTAGTTTATTGTGAATTTATGCAGCTGAAAATACACCGTGAAATTTAAGTAAAAAGAATTAAAAGCAATTAGAAATGATTAAAAAGAAGTTTAAAAATGATAGAAACACTAGGCGCATTCATAAAGTCATTTAAACTTGTTTAATTTTTTTAAACTAGGTTAAATGTAAGATTTTCCATGTTAAATTTGATGTTTAGACTGGTTTAAACTATTTAAAGAAGTTTAAGTCAGTTTATGAATTCGCCTATTAATTATAAACCAAGTAAAACAATTAAAAATCAAATAAAAGAAGAACAATTTCAAACAAGTTAAAAATCGATTAAAACAATTTTTAAAAAAGTTAAAAATCGATTAAAACGATTTTAAAAAAAGTTAAAAATCGATTTAATAATAATAATAATGATGTTTATTTTTGTACAGTCGAGGGTGTCCCCCCAACTGCCAAGGCCTTAGAGTTAACAATAAAATTTACAAATCAAATTAAATAATAATTAACAATAATAAAACAATAAATTACACAAACAGGAATAAACAAATCAATAGTTAAAAAGTTTTTTTTAAAAATGATATAAAGACTAATTATAAACCAGGGAAAACAAATAAAAACGATTAAAAACCAAGTAAAAACAATTATAAACCAAGTAAAAACAATTATAAACCAAGTAAAAACAATTATAAAACAAGTAAAACAAGTAAAAATAATTATAAAACAAGTAAAACAAGTAAAAACCAAGTAAACCGATTGTAAACTAACTAAAACAACTGTGAAACAACTAAAAGCAAGTTTTAAACAAAATTAAAAAGTGTACAAAGTTTAAAATGTGATTTTTATACTTTACAAAAAGATTATAAGACATACACACACATTTTAATTCTACATTCAAACAGCCAAAAAAGACCTGTAAAAGTGTAAAACCCCACAAAATAAATCCAAAATTTCCATATACAAGCGAATAAATTTTTTTGTGCTAAAAATGTCACTTTTTCGAACCACTCGTGTATTAAATCTCTCCTCATTAGATCTCACTGTTATGTTAGGCTTCTTGGAAAACTCATATATCATTCTTCATCTGTTGCACTGTTGTGGAAGTGTTAAGGTCATCGATGGGGTCATCCCGCCGGGATCAACTAGGGTCTCCTTGACTTTCATCCTCTTATAGAATGCCATTGTATTTCCTGTTGCCTTATTTAAAAAAAAAAAAAATTAACAGTTGAAAACAATGCACGTGACTGATCATACGAACTGGTTGGTTACACCACTTCCGGTGTGTACAAATAAAATAATTTTTTTTTGTCTGCTATCAGGGTAGGCTTAAATTTTTCTACTTTAACTTACCCGTGGGAAAGAGTGGATTTTTAAGTCTTTATTCCCATATGTATGTTTGTGAAGGCGGCACACATGCGTTTGGGGTCCCTTTGAAATTTAAGGTTGGGCTTTCGTGCTTGGTTCGTGTGTGGCTCGACGTCCATCAATCTTGTTTGACAATTTGTGCTTTGGATTTTTGCAGTGAATTAGAAAAAGGGGCTGGGAAAGGGTGAATGGATCTTTGAGGCAAGAAACACGCATGGATAGGTAAAGTCTTAAATCAAGGTCTAAAGCAGAGAGTAGATAAATAAAGATGGAAAAAAATGTTGTTTTGGAGGTTTTGGGAATGTTTTAAGTGGAATTTTGAGATTTATACAGGAATTTTGAGAATTAAACAAGTTTTGAGATTTAAATGGGAATTTTGAGATTTAAACAGAAATTTTGAGATTTAAACAGAAATTTTGAGATTTAAACAGAAATTTTGAGATTTACTTGTAAAAGGAAATTTTGAGATTTAAACAGAAACTTTGAGATTTAAACAGAAATTTTGAGATTTACTTGTAAAAGGAAATTTTGATCAATTTAGAAGAAATCTATAGAAATTTATTACAACTTTGCCAAAATTTCTGTTTTTTTTACTCTTTATTAATTTTTTTATATTTTTTTATATTTACATTTTTAGAAAAATTAAAACCTCTACATATTTCTACATATTCTGCATTTTACACACTTATATGCACATTTTTTAATCACTTCTGCATTTCCACTACACTTTCATACATTTTTCTCCATTTCTTCAACACTTTATTGCATTTTTCAACGCATTTCTGCATATTTCAAGCATTTTTCTACACATTTTACATTTTCCAAACATTTCTTTCCTTCAAATCTTTACAATTTCAAGCCACCAATCAACTTTCCTGACATTTTTATTACTTTCCTCTTCAATTTTTATTCCATCAAACGAACACATACCAAGAAGTAACTAAACGAAATTTCCCTAATGACTAAAACAATAAATCCTCATGCTCACGTCACCTTGTTATCTAACATCACGCTGCCTAAATCGCTCACTTAATAACACTCCTTACCTTATAAGAATCAAACAAAATTCTTTTCTACTTTATTACAACACACTCTTTTCTTAAATCACAATTTTTTTTATTACTTTTCCTCCCACCCTCACTCCAGATTGGCAACACAAATGATTGATAACAACAAATGATAGTTGCACACTTTTTTCTCAACCAGTTGTTGGCAGAGATTTCTTATCCAGATGGTGACAGACCGGGTTCCAAATTAAACTTTTTGCTCGAGCCACTTGCTGACAGTTGCCTCGACGGCTGGGCGACGATTCAAACCGTTTCTTTGATAGGCAAATGGCTAAACCTCTTAAAAATAGACACAAAAACCCATTATATTATTATCTCCACCTCGAAAAAATTTCACTCAAAAAAATAAATAAAATTCACAAAATTTTTTTTTTTTTTTTTTTTTAAGTGAAAGTGGTTCAGGGAATTTGCAGTTTATCTTGTTGCAAGGTGGCGAAGTGAATTTTAATTGAGAGAATTCGGCGAAATTTTCTCTTCGCTTTTTGTTTTGTTTTCAACGGTGCATTTGAGATGCAAAACTGGCTTCTCGCCTTGCAAGTGTAGGCGTTTGAAATGCCACATAACCAAAGCAAGACAGCCTGGGAATGAGTAAGGGATGTGTTCGATCGAGGTCCTTCCTTTAGCAAAAAGGTCAACCACTATTCGCTAGAAAAAAGAATGCAAAATTGAAGATGCAAACTAAGGGAGCATTGCGGAGAAAACAACTTCCAAAAAAGAGAAAATTGTTGTTTTTCTTGTGAAAAAAAATTCAAATAACTATAAATAAATTGCAATTAACGTCTAAAAATATAGTAAACAGTGTAGTATATAAATAAATGCAGTTATAAACTTTAATAAGAAAGTCAAGAGATTCATTCATGTGTAGAAAACGATTTTTTTTTGTTATGGGGGTTGGGAAGAGTCAAGACTCAAGATATTGAATTTCCTCTTACAGCCTTGATTTTTATAAAGATTTAAATAAACCTCGGTTATTAAACTGGGAAATCAATTAACTTACAGTAATTAATAATAAAGAATTTTTAAATTACCGTTATGATAATTTAATTATTTTTTTTAATTTCTTAAAATTCAGGAAATCGATTTAGTGTTTCCTTTTTTCTTTGTGACTAAACCGGAAAGAAGGAAAATGAAAATTCGACATTATTCCGCTTGTTTCTTCGTGTTTTAAAGGAAAGATATATTATTTGGAGCTTGTACGATGATATCCGGGTTTAAGACTCGCTTAATCCGCGGTAATCCGAGGGAAAATGCTTATTTAACTGAAATTTTGGACGTTTTCCAACGTGGTTTGAATTGTTCAAAGCTGTTGTGGTGCAGTAAAATTAGTTCGCTAACCGAACGAGGTTCTTGAGTTGCAGTTTTCTGAAAGCAAGAACTGTTCGAGGTCAAACGTAAAGTGGAGCAGCCACGGGAGCAGTGCAGTTTAACAGATTGTCCGAGTAAAGGAAATGTGTTACAAATTATGCTCTAAAAATAAGAATGTTTTTGGAAGAATTTGTAGAACTGTGTGTATGTTTCTGATTTGCATTTAAAAAGTCCATTTGCGCTTAGAAAGGGTGTGGGTTTGTTTATTTTGGCACTTTTAAAGTCATTTTTGCACACATAAACAATACTAAGCATTTTTGTTTAACAGAAATTGGAAATTTTTCATACGGAAAGGTGATTTTTATGTCAACGGAAGGCATTTCATGCGTTAAAGGTGTATTTCCTCACAGAAATGGGGAATTTTACATTTTTAAGGGGATTTTTATATTTAGAAAACAATTTTTACCACTAAAAATATTTTATTGTACGTAAAAAGTACATTTTTATGTGGAAAAGGTACATTTTAGACCTAAAAAGTACATTTTTATGCCTAAAAAGTTCATTTTTAGACGTAAAAAGTTCATTTTTTAGATGTAAAAAGTTCATTTTTAGACGTAAAAAGTTCATTTTTAGACGTAAAAAGTTCATTTTTATACATAAAAAGTTCATTTTATACGTAAAAAATTCATTTTTAAATCTAGACAGTGCAATGTTACATTTAAAAATTGCACTTTTGACGTAAAAGTTGCAAATCTTGTCAACGGCACATTGTTTTACATCTCCTTTTAGTGCAGTAGCATTAAAACTCACTTAAATTTATCGCGCTGTCACACACTACAAACAACTTAAACAACAACCTTGAGGTGTAGGAATAAATATCTCTAAAATTATGCGATTGTAATAAGGAAACCACGTTTCCTCATACTAAACATCAACACCGCCAAATAAGTGTGTCACTTAACTTATTTACCACGAATAATGTAGAAACAACAGGTGGAGGTTGCGCGCTTCCACTAATCAAATGGAGTTGACACTGCGCTGTTATTTGCGATAACCTCGCAAAATTCCAACATGGATTGGCTCATCAAAAGCGCCATAATTGTCATACACAGTAAGATAATTTGTATTTTAATTTATTTAGTTTTTCAATTTTTTTTTGTGGTATTTTTGCTTATTTTTCATCAATTTGATTAAATGGGGACTTGAACATGTTACAGTTGATGTTTGAGGAATGCAATGCGAGAGGAAACGCTTATCCATCATTAGACAGCTGTAATCATCACACTTCATGCACTGAAAGATTTCTATCTCGAATCTTTACATCGATCAACATATTTGTACAACACCACTAACCAGTGCATGGTACACTGCTCTCCCGTCATAAAACGAAATGAGGCAGCTGTTTTGGTCGAAAATAGATATTCCAACTTAAATTGCAATAAAAGTTGTGGCGAATAAAGTGAAACAAGCAGTTTGTTTCAAGCAGTCAAAAACTATTTTTATACCTTCAGTGTATATATCTTTGTTTCCCAAAAACATCTGTTGCAAGCTGTTTTTTATTTAATTTTTTAAGATTATTTATTTAGGCAGATTTTTTTTTTACACATGAATAGAGTAAATAATGTTTTAAAGTTGCGATTTTTTAATTTTGTTGGTGTACGGTGTTTGTGTTTCATGCGGGGAAAGGGCGACTTGCCGCGGCCAGAAATCGAGACACTCCGTCGAAAAATTAAAATCAAAAATAAAATAATTTTTATTTTTATTAAATTGTTGTTTTGTTGGATTTAATTTTTTGTGGTAATTTGGTATGCTAATTTTAGCTTTTTAAGCTAATCTTGTAAGCATGCAATCCGTAACCAGAGCTGAGTGTTTACCTCTGGGCTGCTGCCTGTCATTCTGAAGGGTTTCAAGTGCTTAATGGGTGGGCTTTGACCCAGCCTTTTTTACACGCATACAACTGACAGATTTATAACATTTCTCAACAATATTCTTTATTTTTTTGATTTCTAGTAACGCGATCCGTTTCCACGATTTATCCTCCTCAATTTATGGGCATAAATACTGATCACGTGGTGTTCAATAGTGGCGACCAAATCGAGATTGTTTGTCGGGGCAAACATCCTCTCAAATGGATAAATGGCAAAGATAATGTACGCACACATTATTGAAACTAATTTTTAATTTTAATGACAAAAATTTGTATTTTAGGATTTATCAGATCATAAAAGCATAACGGAAAGTGTTGATGTCAGTGATGGGAGAGAAATCCATGAATCAATACTCAGATTCGAGAAATCGGTTTACACTGACACTGGATTTGTCACGTGTTATTATGATGGGTCTTCTGATCCGGAGTCTTTGGAAAATTCCACATCTGTCTATATCTTTGTTTATGGTAACTAAATAAATGAATGAATGAATGAATAAATAAAAATTCATTACTAATTATTGATTTAATTGGTTTGAATAGATTCCAATCACTTGTTTTTGCCAGTTCATAATTTTGGACATGGTTTAAGCATCCAGCCGATTTATCAGCATCAGGAGTCAGTGATACCTTGCAGACCAACCCATCCAGATGTTAATGTAACGTTGATTAAAGTTCCTGACCTGGTGGTAAGTGCTGGAAATTTAAACAGTTTTTTTTTTTTCTTTTTTTTTTTGCAATCGCAGGAAATCAGGAAACGTTTTTAGAAATAAAAAACAAAATAGAGCAATCAGGAAAAGATAAGAATTAACAAATGATACTTGAGATTTAATTGGGGTGTGGCATATTATATTGCTTCTCATTTCTATAGTTACTCGATTGTGTTGGTACAAGGGGGTAGACATTTTGGTTCAATTTTTCACATACAAAATTTAAATGTTTTGGTCAAAAATTCAATCTTTTTGGTCAAAAATTCAATCTTTTTGGTCAAAAATTCAATCTTTTTGGTCAAAAATGCAATCTTTTTGGTCAAAAATTAATTTTTTTTTGGTTAAAAATTGATTACTTTGGTCAAGAATTGATTATTTTGGTCAAAAATTGCTTTTTTTAAATTAAAAATTGATTGTTTTGGTTAAAAATTGTTTTTTTTTTTGGTCAAAAATTGATTTTTTTTTGTTAAAAATTGATTTTTTTTGTTAAAAATTGATTTTTTTGTTAAAAATGATTTTTTTTTTAAAATTTGATTTTTTTTTTTACAAGAAATGAATTTTTTTGGTCGAGAAATGAATTCTTTTGGTTTAAATATGAATTTTTGTTCCAAAAAATAAATGTTTTAAAATCATTTCCATTAAATTATTAACTTTGAATTTAAATTTTCATTATGACCCCCCAGGGGTGGCCAAGACCCCCTTTGCCACCCCTCTTGATCCCCCAACTCTTTTACTATCCCTCTTAGTTACATTTTCATGGTGGATTACTACCTTTCAAACCAAAACAACAACAACAGTAAACAACCTCCAAAAATGTCTCATTTCCTCACTCCGGTCCCCGACTGCTCGTGGGCGTTGCGGCACCACCCACCCACACAAAGAAAACTTTCCACACACCGCTATACAATTTCAGTGTACAACAACAGAATTCATCACAACACCAATACTACAATCGAATTTCTTAGAATAAAACAAAATATAAAAATTGTCTTTGATTTGCAGTGATAATTTCAATCTAATCTGACTTAGTTCCAACAGATTTGCAGCTGCTAATTGATTATACTTCCCACTTATTTACCTTTATTCATTCAACTCTATATCTAGGAGGTGAGCACTCAAATTGACGACGTGGAGTTCGATTCTCGAGAAGGCTACCGAATTTTTTATCCAAATATCTTCTTCAATAGTCTGTTTGAATGTGTTGGGGTGTATGACAACATCACCCAAAACTTGACAATGCACCTTATGTGGCTCCGTATGTATTTATGATTTTATATCAATAGTTCATTACCAGATGTATTTTTCAGTTGAATTCGTAGAAAATCACACATTCTGTCACGTAATTACAACAATATTTTAAAAAATTGACTGAAAAATAAATCACCATTTGCGCTTTTGCTGTGCACATCATGTAATAACATATATAACGGGGTCACATCACAGACTTGATTTATTTTTGTATTTTCATCATAACGCCATAAAAAGTGCATTTTTTTCAGCTTGGATTTTTTCTAATAGATTTATTTTTTATTTTTTTTCTAAAAAAAAAAAAAATTTTTTTTTTTTGTAATTTTTATTTTGTTTGAAATGGGTTTCGACTTCAGATATCAACAACAAGTGGCGAAGTGAAATTTGATGCAAAAAAAGGCTTTGTTCTATTCTATGCTGACATCTTCTTCAGCACTCAATTTGAGTGCATTGGTGTGCTGGGAAATACTACTCAGTCCCTTTCAATTTTCCTTTTATGGCACCGTAAGTAGAACTCGAAAAAATACAAATATTATGTCGTTAGTTGGATATTTCCTTGTTTTTCCACTTGTGCATGGTAATTCGGATTAAAACTCGTCTTCCGCATGTTTGTATTTGTTCTAGACGTAATCAAATTGTCAATTGTCTCATTCCCTATTAAAATACGTGTAATTTCTTCGGTAGTTTTCGCCTCACACCGCTTCGCACTCTCTCATAGTAATTATTGTATTTTTCTTTGCACTTTTTTGGTGGTTTGATATTTTTTTGTCTGTATTTTTCGCGACCCCTATATATTATTTTTTAAATTTACTAACAAATCATTAATAATTTTTTCCGTCGACACAATTCGAATTAACATTGCTATGTGTTTGATAAAGCGGACACCAGTGGTCCCCCGCCGCCGCACATCGACGACAGCGGCACGCACGTTATACTCAACGAAACGTTCACGCTTACGTGCATTGCAAACATCGAATCGGGGACGATGCTGTTCATGAATTGGACTTTGCCGAACAAAGGCGATTCGCGGATAGTCGAAGGGAACACTACGGCGGCCGATAGGATCAGCAATAACGGTTACGTGTTTCGAGAAGTCACTCGCAATTTGACCGTTACAAACGCACAGTTAACGGACCAAGGCGTGTACACGTGTATTTTGACTGACCACACGGGGAAGAAAAGCCAAAGAAGCAAACCCGTCAAAGTTTTCAGTAAATTATTAAGAAAAATCGATTTTTGGTTTGATTTTATTGATTTTTATTGATTTTTATTGATAGATAACACGTGTCATATCAACCTAACGACTGATTTATTGGAGACGATTAATATCTCGTCTCGGAGGGAGAAAGAAGTTCGTTTTGTTATTCGTGTCGAGGCGTTCCCGAGTCCGACGATCTTGTGGCAGAAGAACGGCGTGGAAATTAAACAAGGAACCGGCGAGAAATACGTGGTGAATACGACGAAAACCAACAGCACTTTGCTTATCAAGAAACCCAATCGCTCCGATTCTGGAGAATACACAGTAACAGCTGCTGTGTGTGAAAAAATGAGGCACATTTCTGTCAAATTGAACGTCTTAGGTAAACATAAATTCCCAAAAAAAAATTTTAAAAAAATTAATTTATTTTTTAAATTTATTTTATAGAGGAACCTTCTGTTCAACTGGAACAAGTGCAATCTTATTACACGAGCAGTAAACAAGAGAAACTTTCATGTAT
>JAQIXU010002667.1:0-11262 GCA_034701245.1 Strigamia transsilvanica
GGAATTTGTGGAGATTTTTAATTTTTTTTGGATTCTTGGTGTTTGACCTACTGGTACGTCACCACATTGTACTCTACTAACATTGGAAACCTCTGTTCTAGACAAATAATAATATTCAAAGACCCTCGATAGAAAAATGTAAAAAATAGTTCGAAAACCGAAACAAATACCTAAACAAACGACACAATTTCACTATCCGAACCAAAACATAACTAAAACACAAGATAACGATCCCGCAGAAATGTTAATACCTTGAAAATTCAAACAAACGAGACCTTAAAACCAAAATTAAACCGGTGCGTGCAACAAAATGTACAACATTATCTTTTAAAGGGACAGTCACGCGACTAATGACATCCAAACTTCGGGATCTAAAACACGCCATAGACATTAAAAATTAAAAATCATAGCTTAACCCTCATTTAAATGGATCAATGAACCGTATACCCCAAACCAAACTAAAATTTACAATTTTCCAAAATAAAAATAATTCAAAAAAATTTGCCAATCAACATGAATTGATTGCACCTTTTTCCCAGCCCCACCTTGTGTGAGGCTAGGGAAGTGGATCAGGTGGTCAACACTGGCACTGGGTGAATGAGAAAAAAAGCGAGTAGGGGTATACACCCCCCCACATGCATTGCTACCTCAGTGTGAATTGAAAGTACATGAGAGGTGGTTGATGCAATCCATGGATGAGTTTTCCCATTTAGTCTGCTCATTGGCCCAGGTGAGTTTCCACTCATGGGATACGCAACATTGGCTCGCTGGGGGGGAGAATAGCTTTTATTTCTTGGAAAACGAGTGAGATTTGAATGAATTAGCATGTCTCGTGTGAGTTTTGTCTGCAGGTTGGGGTGGGTGGTCATTATTTGATTAGTGCACTGAACTTTATATGATGATGATGATTTTTTTTTTTTTTTTTTTTGGGTGGTGGGAAGGTTGTTGATCTGATTTGTTGATTCCAGACAGAATGTCATGGTTGGGAATTTCGGTTTTTTAATTATTGGGCATCTAGTGGGTTTTTAGCATGAATTAGTCAGGGGTCATTTTTTTTTTTTTTTGGGTGATGTGAATTTTTTTTTTTTTTTTTTTTTTTTTTTTTTTGGGGTGAGTGATTGTGTTGAGGTTGAGGTTCATGGGATAAGGTGTTTTTCTTAGTGTGGATTAGGTTTTTATCTTTGGATTTGATATATTTTTGTTATATTTGTCTGTTTTTATTTTTGGGTTTGATAGTGGTGAATTGAAAATGATTTTGATGTTTAATGTGTAAATAGAGTTTTGTTTGGGAGCAAAGGTAAGGGAAATTAGTTGCTGATTTGTTGTTGGGGGTGTTTGTTTTGATTAAATAGTTGGAATGTTTGTTTGGATAGGTGTTTTGAGGGTGGGTTTGATGTTTGGGAAAAAAATTGTTATTGAAATTTACATGAATTTGCAACTAAAAAATATTAAGCAAATATTTAGAGTGGAAATTGCGAGGTGTTTAGAAAGAAAAATAAATTTAATATAAAAATATGTTAAAATTAATTTTAAAATAATTTTAATTTAATTTTTATATGAAAAAAAAAAAAATGCAAATTAAATGCAGAAAATAACATTTGGTCAACATTGGTCATGTAATTTACATTTATAAAATCACAAAAAAAAACAAGAAAAATCGAAGAAAGGAGGATCGAAAAGCCTTGGCAGTGGTAAGAAAGTCTAGAACATAACTGAATTTTTCAGGATTTTTGAACACTACAAACTGACCATTGATTAAATCCAACTCATGCAAACATGTTTTAAAAACATAAAAAATCCGCCGCCATTTTTCAAGTTAGATCGAGGAAAGAAGTTGTTTAAAAATCAGCGGTTCGCAAACTTTTTTCGCCGCGACACCCTCGATACTTAGGAAAAGAAGAAAAAACAATGCAAATTTAATGCTCAGTTGTCTTTAAAACGATGAATGAAACTGTCACAGTCACTTTTTTTTGGGTGTTTTTAGTTGATTATTTCAACACTAGATGGCCATGAGTGTACACACCCCAATCACCAATTTAAAAAAAAAAAATTAATTATTTTTTATTTTCAATAATTAATATTCTCATTCAATTGAAGCATGCAATTTAATAAATCGTATGAAACAAAGCAGTTTGGTTGCATCAAATAACCCCTTGTCATGTTAACAAGAATTTAGGTGTTATTGATGATGGCAGAAAATCAGCTTGTCTCACTTAATAAATGGTGAATGAAGAAGCTAACCTTGAAATGTAATGAAGGTGGAATTTCCAAGTTGCCCTTGTTGTAAGTACTTTTTCCAATTTGTATTTTTATTTCTTTTTTTTTATTTTTATTTTTAAAAATTTTTAATTCTGAGAATGAATTCTGTTTGGTGGGCTTGGGATTCTTGGACAAGGCCGTGCATAATGAAGGGAAGGTCGGCATTTCCTTCCTTCCTGCACACGCAAATTGCTTAAACTTTTGACATATTTAAACTGGCTTAACCATATTTTATTGTGTTTTTTTTGGAATAAGACATCCGGTTTTAGCATATATTAATATTAAAAGGGGAAGGTTTTTTTTTTTTTTTTTTTTTTGTAATGAAATAATTTATGGGGATTGACGTTTTTTGTTTTTTATGTGTGGGTGTTAGTCGAGGATGAGATAACAGGAGATACATGCTGTGACTTTAATTTTAATTTTTAATCTTGTCTGGAAAAATTAAGGAAAATATTTTAAGTGCTAATTTGAGTTTGTTTGATTCATGGTGGCAGGTGAACATAGGATTAAGAGTTTAATTTCAAGGGGTGGTGAAGAAAAATAATTTGGTAGTTTTTTTTTGGGGGTTTTTTTTTTTGTAAGTGTTTAGAAAATATTGTTGGTTTTGTCGGATTTATGATATTGGTTGGGTATCGCAGTCATTTTTCAGTTTCAATTTATTTTCAATTGTTTAAAATTTAGGATTATTTTTAATTGTTTAAAATTTGGGCTTGTTTTCAATTGTTTTAAAATTTGGGCTTAGTTTTAATTGTTTAAAAGCGGTACCGGTACGCAAATGTCGAGCTACCGGTACGCGATAAGTGGATTTTGAATGGGATTTTTGAAAATTGTGGAAGAATTTGATTTTTTTGGGGAGATTTTGAGTATTTTTTGGATTTTTGGGTGTTTGATTTTGTGATTTTTGAAGAGATTTTTGATATTTCATTAAAGTTTTTAATTTTTCGGGGGAAATTTTTCATTTTTTGAATGGAATTTTTGTTTTATTTGTGGAAATTTTGATATTTTTGGTGTTGGATTTTGTGATTTTGTGATTTTTGACTGGAATTTTTGGAGATTTTTGAATTTTTTTGGATTCTGGGTGTTTGACTTACTGGTACGTCACCATATTGTAGTCTACTAACAGCTACACCATCTTAAAAAGATTGGGGACCTCTGGTTTAAAATTTGCGCTTATTTTCAATTATTTAAAAAATTTGTGCTTATTTTCAATTGTTTAAACAATTTGCGCTTATTTTCAATTGTTTAAACAATTTGCGCTTATTTTCAATTGTTTAAACAATTTGCGCTTATTTTCAATTGTTTAAAATTTGCGCCTTATCAAAGTTTCAACTTGTACTATTAAAAAAAATTTCAATTTGTTCGTAGTTAAATTTGATTTTTTTTAAAAAAATTGTGTCATTCAGATTTCAAATATGGCTGCATCACTGACAACTTCACTCCTGGGTCAATAAATTGACGAATTTTAAATCGACTTTTGAGTAAGCAGTGATTGCAAGACAGTACAAATAACCGGGCAGGAAAAATAGGCGTGAAAAATTCATTAGCTTAATAGATTGGAAAAATATTAAGAAAGTGGAAGATAGCCAAAAAAAAAAAAAAAAAAAAACATTTGGACACGTGATAAGAATTTTTATTAAAAAAAAAATTTTTTCCAACATAAAAAATAAAATTTTTGGTTATTTTGGTCATTTTGGTCATTCTGAGCAGTCAAAACTGTAAAGAAAAAATAAAAATGCAAATTTCTGATTATTTTTTCTCTACATTTTAGTGGAAAAATAATTAAAATCTTTTATAATTTAACTGTGAAAATATTTTTTAAAAAAATTTGAACATAATTTAACCAAATTATTTGGTAATTTCACGAGAAATTAACTCGGAATGCACCAGGGGTCACCGTCATGAATAATTGACGATGTTATCCGTCAACTTCGTGACACGTTTCACATTTGTTGTTCTCGTGGAGCCAAATTGTGCTTAATGGCCAATTACATGCAAATTTTTCCATTTTTCCATCAAAATAAAAAACACTTCCAAAACGTCTAAAATTATCTCTTTATAATGACATAAATATTTTTTCCAAATTTTCCTCTCACTTTTTTTCTCACCAATTAAGAAAAAGCTGAGAGATTTTTCTTATCTCGTGTGTGAAAGGATATGAATGACGATAGGAACGAAATTTCACATAAATTTGATTCATTAGCACCCCGCGAGTTGAAATAACGAATTTATTTGAGTTTATTTCGAATTTGGCCATGAAAAATGGAGCCAATTGATTGGAGAGAAAAAAAAAATTGTTTTATTATTTGGAATTGAAAGCATGTTGTGGAAGTTGACGAGTAATTGTAGGTTTGGGCTCGTTTACTCCTCCCTGTTGATATGCAAATTCAAAAGAATGACATTTTTTTGTACATAATAAATAGGTGCTTTTAGTATTGCAAATGACTATGATTAAGGAGTGTTGCTTTTGTCGGGGTGATTGGATTGGTGTGAATTGTAAATTGGATTTTTGTTGTGTTGGTTGGGTTAGTTGGGATTAGATTGAGACATTTTGGTTGTTTTTTTTTTTGTTTTTTTTTGTTTTTTTGTTTTTTTTGGTTTTTTGGGGTAGGTTTGTGGTTGGTGGGTTGAAATGTTTTGGAGGAAGTGGGGGAAGGGATTTAAGAGGTTTTTTTGTTTTAATTTTTTGGGTTTTTTGATTTGTTTATTTATTTATTTATTTATTTATTTATTTATTTTTTACAAATATTAATGAATTTTAGTGTACTACTTTGTGTTTTTGTAATTTTGAATGGAATTTTGGCTGGATTTTTTTATTTTTTAAATTGAATTTTGGCTGGGTTTTGTATGTTTTTAATTGATTTTGATTCTATTGTTGAATGTGTCCAATGTTTTAGAAATTTTCAAAGGTTTTAACTGAATTTTTTAGATTTTTGATGGAACTTTTGAAATTCTACAGATATTTCAAGTGATAACAGAAAATTTCAAATGATAACAGAAATTTGAAATTATTACAGAAAATTTGAAATTATTACAGAAAATTTCAAATTATTACAGAAAATTTCAAATTATTACAGAAAATTTCAAATAGCAACAGAAAATTTCAAATAGCAACAGAAAATTTTAAACAGCAACAGAAAATTTCAAATTATTACAGAAAATTTCATATTATTACAGAAAATTTCAAATTATTACAAAAAAATTCAAATAACATACATTTTCAAATTTCTCAATGAATTTTAGTTGAATCTTGCAATATTCAACAATGTCTATATCATTGTTACGTTTTTAACCCATTTTTTTTCATTTTTACTCAAAAACCCAACCAAAAAAGCACACTTCACCTCGTAATTCACACTTTAAATTGAAACAAGATTCCTTATTACCACATTTCTAGGTCAAACAAAACTGATGAATCAATCCATTTCAGCATCAAATTACAAAAACAACAACAACACCATTTTACCCACTTTCTATTCATGGGTTGCAAACATCACTCTACAAACGGTCATTGGACCATATTGACAACCACAATAGGGGGTTATTAACACCAAACAGAAAGGATTGGATTATGCCTTTTTGCATCTACCAAATCACCAATCCAAACTAAAATCACTCCCAAATAATCACATACAATGAATAAAATAAAAATAAAAACATTTTAAAAAATAAAATTTGAAAATTGAATTTCTACTTTTGATTTTTGCCACTAGGTACCACCACCCATTCCGAATGCAATGAAGGAAAATTGAGTTTCACTTTTCTTAGTTATTGATAAATGTGTTCAAACAATGACACATAAACTGTCCAAAATGAATTATGTCACGTGGCGTGTTTAAATTTTATAAAAAAAAATTTTTTGTTGTATTTTTGAGACCTCCAACTGGTATATAATCCTGTTTTGATTCCCAATGAGTGATGACTAAGTTGTGCCCCTTGGTGGATGTATTTTAGTCAATTTAAGTGAGCACAAGTCTGAGTTTCTTGTGAGGTCATACTGTGAACCAATTGCAATTAAAAGCTCCCTCTTGCTCTTTTAACTTTATTTATGATATGCCAGTTGAGTGGAATATGCTTTTAGGAAAATTGTTCCATTTAATATTTCATTTTTTTTTAATTTTTTTTTTTTTTTTTTTTGGTATTTTTATGGATGTAATGTTGTGTCGGTTGGGATTTTTGAAGTTTTGGTTTTGGTTGGGTAAGAGTTTCATTAATAAGTTTTGGTTTTGGTTTAAATTGTGATGAAATTGGGTTGTTTTTGATGAAATTGGGTTGTTTTTGTTCAAATTGTGATAAAATTTAGTCATTTTGTTTGAAATTGTGATAAAATTTAGTCATTTTGGTTGAAATTGTGATAAAATTTAGTCATTTTGGTTGAAATTGTGATAAAATTTAGTCATTTTGGTTGAAATTGTGATAAAATTTAGCCATTTTTGTTAAAATACAAGCAAATTTGAGTTATTTTTTGCTAAATAACACAAATTCCAATTATTTTTGCTAAATTCAACATAAATTCCAGTCATTTTTGCTAAAATTCACACAAATTTCAGTTATTTTCTTCAATTTGATATCAAACCCAGTTAAAACAAACACATCACATCACATCTGCTGCAACAGATAATTATTTCAATTTCTATTGGCCAATTTAAAAAATAAAAAAAACAAAAACAAACCAACAACATTAACACCACTTGCAAACGTTAACCTGTCGTGAATCACAATGGAAAACAAACCCAACAAAACACACCAAATATTTACTTATTACCCTCACACTTTGCCTCGCATGAAACATGACAAACACTATCAACTGCCCGACTCCTTCAGGCCTAACAAAAATCCCGTTTCAATTTTTTTTTCTCACAAAACAACAAAAAAACATTTTATATATATTTTTTTAGTCGACAAAACTCAAATCTCTTCCCACTTCATGTCTTCCATGAACTAAAAGACATGAGGTGAGGAGAAAAGCAAAAAAAAACAGACATTGATGTGTCTAAATGACGAGCCACTCCACTTTTTGTCGTCAGCAGCGCCAAGTTGGTGGCAGTTGACGATGTTTTCCTCGCGCCTGCCTTTAATCCCATGAGTAATGGCAGTTTAAACCCGACAAACTGCTTGATCCAAGCACCTACGGTTTGGTTTGGATGATTTAAGCTTGAATTTTGCTCCATTTCGTGCCTTCTATAAAATTTTCTTGGCATGAGACAGGAGGAAAGAGGGGAGAAGCCGGAGTGTGCTTCATTCATCGCTGCCATTGGTTGAGCGCGTGCCTTATCCCTTAGTACAGTAGTAGCTTGGGTTCACTCGATTTGCCCCCTCTCACGGCCGAATCTAACCGAAAGGAATTTTTACAAAGGAAAGTGTGCCGGGTTTTATTTTTTGTTTTATTTTTATCTTTTAACAGTGTGATGGATAAAACGGGAATAAAACAAGTCGAAAACGGGAATAAAATAAGGTTTTAGAACGTTGAAACGGATTTTTAGTTCGTTCTGCATGAGGAAGTTGGTAGTGCTAAATGGTGATTGATGAATTTCGTTCGTGCAATGAAAGATCGTTAAGTGAAGCGGGAGACCGGAGATAATTTTTTGAAAAACGTATTTAAACGATCGAGTTAGTTTAAAATTTGATGTTTTTTTTTCTTAAAAATAAATAAAGAAACTAGAAAAATAACGTTTTTCGTTTTCATTGTGTATCGATCGCATCTCGTTTTCTCGTCAACAGGCGGCATTAAACCGTCGTCTTAAACGAAGCGAATATCGCATTCAAATCGTTGAAAATAAAAGATTTTCTATGACTAACTCCACAAATCCAACGTGTAATTATGTTCGAATGAGTTGGTAAATCGTTTTGATCGAATTGCCGTGAAAAATAGACATTTTTAATCGAAAAATCATGCGCTGCGGGAACAAGTAGGTCATGGACACGAGCGAAGCATTTTCAACACTTGAATTATTATTTTTAATTTAATACCTTTTCTTTCCTTTAGTCTTTTACTATCACTACCAACGACGGAATTACACGATTTAAACACGACGAATTACACAGTCCTATCCGCGACACGGTAATCTCAAAACTGGAAAAACGGAAAAAATTCAAATTTTTCGACCCAAAAACCGGTTCGAAACGAACGAGAAAATTACTCAATGGGTGGGAAGATGTGTAATTTGATTCGTAGAATGCACTTCTCCTAAAGATAATTTAATTTTCTAAGAATGGCAGATGAGAGAAAGAATTTGAGCATTTCCTTTGCATGTTTAGCCCTAAAATTAAGCGCCGTAAAACCGTCAATAAACCCAACTCGCAAAAACACTTAAATAACTTAATAAACCGACAACATATTTCACTTTTATTAATTTTCAGAACGTGTATCCGTGTTTTAAATTTTTTAATTTATTATCGTAGTCATTTTGGTGCGTGTTTTTGCTGCTTTTTTTCTGACACTTAGTGTCGTAGCAGACGAGGAAAGCTGATACTTGTCAGCCATGATTACTCATTGTTGAGTGACGCGAGTAGTTTGTCATCTGCTTCGAACCCTTGATCCTGTTTCTAAGATGCTTGGACCTGCAAACAGATGACAAAACAAATAAATTTTAGTTTTTTTTTTTAATATAGATTTATTAGATTTGGATGGTAGGAATTGTTTGGATTGCTGCTCAATTAATATTTATTCACCCTAGGTTGGTTGTGACAGTTTAATATGTATTAATTTGGGATTAATTAGATGTAATATATAAAATGTGAATTATAGGTATTAATTATTGGGTTTTTTTTTGGGATTGAATAGATGTTGCCTTAGGTTTGAATAAAATATGAATAAAGAGTTGGGTTTACACCTGTGTGTGTGTGTGAGAGTTAAAATTGTGATTTCAGTGTGAAATTATATACAATTGTGGTAAATGAGCAGTGTTTTTTTTTTTTTCGTGTGTATGATTAGGAAATTGAAAGGGAGGAAGGTTTTTTTAACAAATTTTAGGATTTGATGGAAAAATTTGTGAAATTTTTGGGAGAATGTTGACGAAACTGAGAAATTTTTGAAAAAATGTTGACAAACCTGAAAAATTTTTGAAAAAATGTTGACAAAACTGAGAAATGTTTGAAAAAATGTCAACAAAACCGATAAATTTTTTAAAAAATCTCCCAAAAACCGACAAATTTTTTAAAAAATCTCCCAAAAACCGACAAATTTTTTAAAAAATCTTAACAAAACCGACAAATTTTTGAAAAAAAAATCCAAAAAACCGACAAATCTTTGAAAAAAAATCCAAAAAACCGACAAATTTCTAAAAAATCTCCAAAAAACCTACAAATTTAAAACAAAAATCTCAACAAAATCTCCAAATATTGACAAATCACATTTAAAAACCTCCAAACAAAACATTTTATTCTCATGCTCTCCCCAACAAGACCACCAAACACCTCCAAGAACCACCCAAACGAAAATGTCACATGTATCTTGTAAAACCCACTTAAAACCATCCCTCATATGATTACCTTGTCTTTTTGATTAATCAATACAACAAGCTATCTGATGTATTCTTCGCGAACTTTTGTCTAAGTCCAGTTTTATGGACAGGTCTTGTCAGATAACACTCGATTAACTCTCCAACCTCCAGCCGCTTTGTGCTTGAGTTAATTAAACTACTCTTCTTCTCACTACAAGATAGGCCCGAAGAATCTCCAGCAACAAAGAGGGTGGAGTAAGATACTTCTTTTCTTCTTGGTTTTGTTTAAAAAAAAATCCACGAGGGGGAGAAAAAATTAAGGTCTGCATTGCTGGCATTCTTTACTCTTTGTTTGCTTCCTCTTGCAATCTAAAATGGTTGTAAGCATTAATTAAAGTGTCTCGTGTGCTCTATATAGTAAAAGTTTGTGTGTGGAATGTTAAATAAGAGTGCAGGGACCTTGAAGGAGGATCATTTATTTGGGGTGTGGTATAGACAGGGTTTAATTAAAAAAGTTTTAACCTGGGTGTGAAATTGCAGTCCATGCAGGACTTGCAACATCACTGAAGTGCCAATGTTCATGTATAAATTGAATAAACAGGTTTTGTGCAGTGTGGTTGGATCAATCAATGGGTCGATGAGTGGTTCAATAAATTGATCAAATTGTGGGACTGTGACTGAAAAAGACACAGGTGAGTCATAAGTGGGAATCGAACTGCAGAGGGGCTGCCAACTTCTAGGAAAAACATGGGCTGCAGGTTGTTCATTTGTTGGAATTTATAGCTTTTGGACTGGTGGATGAAGGGTGCAGGTTGTGTCTAGGTGGATGTAGGCCAAAGTAAGTTTTGTGTTAGTGGTAAGGTGTGGGTTAAAGGGTTTTTGCTAACTTGTTTTTCTCTAATGGCAGAATTGAGGATCAAGGAAACATTCAAGAAATTCGCGTGTACTACCAAGTTTTGGGATTTTCAACCGGAAAGTCTTTTATTGTCTAAATCAGAGGTTCTCAAACTGTTTGTCCAAAAATATTGGCCTACTGGTATGCGTCACCATATTGTACTCTACTAACAGGTACACCATCTTAAAAAGATTGGGAACCTCTGGTCTAAATGCATATTTTAAACAGCTGTTTGAACAGCAGAAGTTGTTTAAACGATAGGCGCATTCAAAGTTTCTGTTTTTATCGTTTTTGGTGTTTCTGTAAACCAAATGGACACGAAAAACTGCAATAAACCATCACCAAAAACCGCAAAAGAAAAACAAAAGAATTATAGGAGTGCTTTTCGAAGTGGTTTATATCGGGTTTTGGATTTTACAACCAAATTCAAAATGGCTGTTCAAAAAAGTTAGATCGAGGGGTCAAACTTTCCAATTGTCATAATGCTTTCGGGTGAAGCATCCACCTCCTAAAACGTGAGTAAAGGCATAATTGTGCTCAAACAAGTGAACACCGCAATTCGTTACTTCAGCAGTTCGCAAACTTTTGGAGCTGCGGAGCCCTCCAAAAGCATACGAATTTACACGGAGCCCAGTGGTTCCCTAATTATTGTGTGTTGCCAATCGACAA
>JAQIXU010002668.1:0-11260 GCA_034701245.1 Strigamia transsilvanica
ATTGAAAAGTGCATCAAGCAATTACTATTCAACTGCATTAGCAGAATTTGGATATCTTTATGCGTTTAGACGTTATTCACCTGGGGAAGAGTTTATGGGACACTCTGTATACTGTATTACGCATACTTGGTAAACTCGATTGGTTCTCCATTCTCAGCCTGAGTTTTTAGAGAAGTCGTTAAATTTTTCAAACATTCTTCCATCAAACCAACCATCTGTATTAACAAAAGAATTACACTCTTTCTGCTTCAATACCATCCGAAGAATCACCTGCTTCAGTTTCCCAGATGTATACGTTGGAGTAAGCGTGTTTCGTACCATCTTCCATTTATCACCTTGCATTATCGACAGCATGTTTCCCAATATTTTATCCTTCTCCATACTTGCAAAAAATCTTCTATTTGGAAACGCTGCAAAATCTTTTACCAGTATTTGTCTTAGAAGCTCAGGATCAGATACATTTAAAACGGGGATGGCCCCAACAAATCCTCTGAAATATACAAGTAAATCATTTTCAACCATATAACAAATGATAGAAATAAGAGAAATGTTAGCTTCACTGCATATCTACATGCACAACCTTTGTGAATGTAGATATTGTGATTACCCATGCACATGGCCAAATTTTTTCATGCATTCCATATCTTGATCTTGCATAGTCTAAAAATAAATAAAACATACCGGAATATTAGACAATTCAATTGTAAATTGAAAAAGAAAACTGTTACACTTGAACTATGCGTTAAATTAGTTTAAATACTTACGTATATCCATATCGGCTTAAATGTTCCAATAAATAGGTGAGGTTTATCACCAGGTACACCTTGCTTTTTCCAATAATCAAAATCCCGTGTAAAGTATCTGTTAAAAATAAGATAGTTTGACCAGAAAAAAAATATTCAACACGAAATGACGAGTAAATCTATTTTTTTGTTTCGTAGTTATGTGCAGTAGTTAGGCAGCTGCAGGACATCTGCAGCAGTCCTGCAGCAGTCTCATTGCACAAACCGTAGCTGAGTGCTGGAAGTAATTCCCAGCAGGATTCCTGCAAGAATTCGTGCATTCTCTTTCCTGCAGGTTCAATCCTAATAAAATTCCTGCAGGATCCAGTAGGCAGGAAAATTTTCCGTAGGATCTTGTAGACCTTTTTTATATGGGCAACCAGAAATTCAGCAACGGCGTCTGATAAGGTTAATAGAAGTGCCATTAACTTCTTAACCTGAGTTTTGAAGGTTAACAAAACTCTCAACCGCACCATTGGTTGCCGGATGATACGGCGGAAAGTAACCCGCATGTCACCGTTCAATGTAAGGGAAGTTTTCCCATTTAAATAAAAGCTTGAAGATTTTACTAAGTGCGCAGCATAGGGGCAAACACTTAGGTAGGGTGGCACGAGGACCAAACAGAAAGCAATAGCTCGCAGGAAGTGACGTTTTCTGTTGCAAAAGGAGTAAAAATAAAATTAGTCTGAAACCCAACTTGCCACTGTTAACATCGTCTGAAATAACCACTTCAAGGAAAACCAAGAAACCATGAATTGGCCAATGATAATACATGCACGTTCAGATTTAGGCTCACCACATCTGGTCCGAGATAATCACAACTAGATAACTTCTGTCAAGAAGTGCACCACGGAATTGTAGTGCTTTCGTCCGGTGGGACAGTTTTAAATATAAACAGTGGCATTTATTTATTTGATTGCAAAACTAGTTTAGTTTATGATAAGTCACGTAACGCATCCCCACTGCGCATCTAGAAAATTGTCTATTTAATTTTTAGAGGATTTCGGGCGTGCAACAAGCTATGAACTGTGGTTTGTTATCACAAATTTTCGTTATAAGGAACAGATTTCCCAGGTCCCTTGTGATTCGTTATAACGAGGTTCTATATTTAACACAAGCTATACAAATTCTGATTACAGTCAAGATAACACATCATGTGATACATTTCTTTTTTAAAAATAATAACAATTTTTTTTTAATAATGATCCAAAACCTTCTCTCAAGATAATAATTGGTTTTTTTGTTATACAAAGTGCCTACTTAATTACTTTCCAGCCAGATAATTCCAAAATGCAAAATGTCATCAAAATTCTGATGATATATTTGATAAGGAAGTGTGGGGTGCTCTTTTCAATAATAGCATCAAAACTTACCTCAGGCGATTGCAACAATGCGACCCATTTACTATCTCCAAAACACTATGTCATAGACGAAAACTTCCAATTAGTAAGTTGTAGAGCATCATGTGTTTAATTTAGGTAGGTGGTTTTATTTCTTTTAAATATCAGCTGTTTGCAAAAATTAGACGTGAAAAGTGTTTAAAATTACTTTAAACAGCATCATTGCTTTTATCTTCCCCCCTCTGTAAACATTGCAATCGTCCCACAGTGATTTTCGGACTGCTTTCTTGCATTTCAGCTGTGGGACGATTCTAATGTTTACGGAGGGGGGAAAGGTAAAACCAATGATGCTGTTTAAAATAATTTTAACTACTTTTCATGTCTAATTTTTGCAAACAGCGGAATATTTAAAAGAAATAAAACCACCTATCTAAACTAAACAAATGATGCTCTACAACTTATTAATTGGAAGTTTTTGTCTATGATATATTTTTTTGGAGATAGTAAATAGATCGCATTGTTGCAATCGCCTGAGGTAAGTTTTGATGCTATTATTGAAAAGAGCACCCCACACTTCCTTATCAAATATATCATCAGAATTTTGAACACATTTTGCGTTTTGGAATTATCTGGCTGGAAAGTAATTAAGTATACACCCTGTATAATATGAATGTAATTGGGAGGGTGTGACGTTACACACGCTAATTGAAAGAGTAAAGACAAATTGAATAATTCCCATAATTAAAATTGTATGTTTAAAATGTGAAAGTGTAAAAAAAATACCTACATATACCACAAAACTATCAATCCAAAGAAAGTCCCTATCCAAACTTGATAATCAAACAAGTAACTGACAATCTCCATGACCTAGTTCAGAATTTGTTCTGATGTTGCAGAGGATGTTACGCACCACAAAGCTTACAGCTGAAAACAAAATATTCAGACAGTGACATCTAGTAACTAATTTTCCAAACTGAGAACATATTTGGACTCACAAATTGCAAGTAATTTTTTTATTTTAAATCAAACTACTTTATGTTAAAAATGTGATTTTCACTTAATGAAGAGAAGTAGAAACTATTTCATTAAACAATTTACCTTAAATCCTGCAAACTTTGTCCATTTTTGAACTCTTGTTAGTATTCAAATCCAAAATTTAATTTTAATGATTTATCATCCCAGAAAATATTTTATTTCCAATATTCATTAATTAAAAAATTATATACAATTCCATTTTGCCTTATTTATCTATTTCAACAGTATCTTCAAAATGTGATTGGTCCACTCTTTTCTGCAACACAAGTTTCACCGATTGTGGTTGCAGAAAAGCAGTTCCTTTGATCATCTTTATGGGAAACTAAATTTAAAAAATTTTTTTTGTGAGACGTTGACATGTTATTAGCAATCGCTACATACCTCAGTTTCTGCACAAGTTTGAATGCGGTAATTGTACAGCATATGCGCAATGACGAGTTTAACTTCCAGTAATGCAAATCTCTTTGCAATACAATTTCGAGGACCCTCACCAAAAGGAAGATAGGTGAATGGATTTCGTTGGGCCTTCATTTCTGGAGAAAATCTGTTTGGATGTTTTTTATTTAATATTATAACTTTTCATAATTTGCTTTAATTGAAAGTAAATTGACCTTTCAGGATCAAATAAATTTGGATTAGGGTAGAACTTTGGATTATGATGGATGGCGTATACAGGAACTGATATCGGCAATCCTTTTCTTATAGTAATTCCATTTAATTTGTAATCCTCTTCCGAACATACACGGTCAAAACTAAAAAACAGCAGAAATTAATTCTCTAAATCAGTGTTTGTCACACTATGGGTCGCAATAACAGTGTTTTCCCTTAATTTTTTTATAATACAGTAGTTCTTTTTTGACTCGTTCAAACTCCTAAGCCGTTGTGGAAATAAATAAATAAATAAATACATTTTTTGGTTGTGGAATCATTTTTTCTAACTAGTCAATAAGTATCAATGAAAAAATCCAATGAACCAGGGATTAAGTGGTTCGTGATAGATTGCATTTCTAAAAAGTCTGTTCTAATGTTAAAAAATTTGAGAACGCCCGCTCTGAATTAATTTTTGGAATTAATAATTTGATTAGTTAATTTTACCGAACAGATGGAGGGTATTTTCTTAGAGTTTCTAAGGTAACCATATCCAAATATTGCATGGATGCTATTCCTTCGTATGAAAGTTTGCCCTGAAATGAATTTCAATTGTCAACACTGTTCCACATAGCATAATTAGGTATACCTTGGAATCTGTCATGACATCATCCACTTCTCTTATAAGTTTGTCTTGAATGTCCTGGTTTTGGGCAAGTTCATAAGCCATGAAATTAATTGTATTTGCTGTTGTTTCATGACCAGCCAATATAAAAAGTATAGTTTGTGCTACAATAACATCTCGGGTGAGTGCTGTAAAAAGATGAGATTTTGTTATGAGCTGGTTGTTCAGTAATTAGACATTCTGTCACAAACATAAAAGTTAACTCAAGATTTTACTTTTTTTAGAACCAGTTGATTGATCATCAGTTGTCTCATCATTGGGTATTTCAGCTTCTAACATGATTTGTAGAAAGTCTTTTCTTGCAAACTAACCAAAAATAATTTAATAGGATACCTATACAGGGTGTTTCAGAATTATTGTTACACAGAAATGGAAGATATAGAGGGGGACCAGGAGATCACGTTTCCACTAATCAAAAATTCCCAAAAATATTTTCCATTTAGTCAGAATGAGTTTATTCCATCGCTACCAGCTGTGCATTAAACCACATGGTGGACATGTAGAGCATCAGTGGCGTATCTAGCATGGGTGACACCCGGGGCGGTACTCATGGTGTCACCCCCCCCCTAAAAAACCCCAAAAAATGCATGAAAGTGCAAAAAAAATGCAAAAAAATGCAAAAAAATCCAAAAAAAAATGCAAAAAAATGCAAAAAAAAAATGCAAATTTTTTTTGTAATTTTGCACAATTTTGGTGTCACCCCTCGAAAACGGTGTCACCCCTTGAAATTTGTGGAAATTTGATTGAAATTTGCCGAAAATTGATTGAAATTTGATGGAATTTGTGGAAATTTGTGGAAATTTGTCGAAAATTGATTGAAATTTGATTAAAATTTGTAATCGCGGCCGCCTGGTGTCACCCCCAAACGGGTGTCACACGGGGCGGTCCGCCCCTCTCGCCCCTCCTTAGGTACGCCACTGTAGAGCATTTCTTGTAATAAACTTCTGGTGTTGGCTACCGTTTGTGTGTTTTTATTTGAGAATTGCGCTCTAACCTGGAAAGCGTAGGGGATATGCACGACGCGTGATATTTGAAAACTTCCATTGTTTTTGGGGCCCTGACAAAGCGGG
The DNA here is from genome assembly GCA_034701245.1 of Strigamia transsilvanica. Taxonomy (NCBI): domain Eukaryota; kingdom Metazoa; phylum Arthropoda; class Chilopoda; order Geophilomorpha; family Linotaeniidae; genus Strigamia; species Strigamia transsilvanica. The sequence continues at coordinate 5,501 of JAQIXU010002668.1, forward strand.
AAAATTTTTTTTGAAATTTTGATTGGTGGAAACGTGATTTCCTGGTCCCCATCTATACCTCCCATTTCTGTGTAACATGAATTCTGAAACACCCAGTATATATTTAAATGACAATGTTTTGTCTTACGTCTTTATTTTTAAGCCTCATGTCAATTGATTGATTTGCAATTGTGGCGAAGTATTTGAATGGATTAGCCACAATATTTGGAAGATATTTAAATATGGAAGAAAAAATAACTACAAATAATTTTTTTGTATAAATTATTACAAGATACTATTAAAACAACTTGCGATGTACCATTACTTACACACAAAATAGGTGAGTTTAGCATTTCCACGAAAAGCTTTTTGCGCTTTAGTGACAAATTCCGTATCAGGGTTATCAATGCAATTGATTTTCATCCCAAATGCGACACTTGCAATTATATCTAAAGTTAAAACAGGGAATTTTCTAAAAATAAAATAAAATAAAATAAACTATTCATTCTATGTTTATACTGTATTTATACTGTATACTGTATTACGCATACTTGGCAAACTCAATTGGTTCTCCATTCTCAGCCTGCGTTTTTAGAGAAGTCGTTAAATTTTGCAAACATTCTTCTATCAAACCAACCATCTGTATTAATAAAAGAATTACTCTCTTTCTTCCTCGATAGCATCCGAAAAATCACCTGCTTCAGTTTCCCAGATGTATATGTTGGAGTAAGCGTGTTTCGTACCATTTTCCATTTATCACCATGCATTATCATCAGCATGTTTCCCAATATTTTATCCTTCTCCATACTTGCAAAAACTCTTCTCTTTGGAAATGCTGCAAAATCTTTTACCAGTATTTGTCTTAGAAGCTCTGGGTCGGATACAGTTAACACGGGTGTGGCCCCAATAAATCCTCTGAAATGTAAATCATTTTCAACCATACTTTATGGATAAAAATTTGAGAAATGTTAGCTTCACTGCATATCTACATGCACAACCTTTGTGAGTGTAGATATTGTGATTACCCATGCACGTGGCCATATTTATTCATCTGTTCCAGATCTTGATCTTGCATAGCCTAAATAAATAACGCACATTCAAATATTAGATAATTTATAACACATCGGTTATTAAGTTGAGAAATTTTTGCTTGTTCTCGGTCTCGTTGCAGTAGATTTTAGGCTCGCGAGTGCTTCCTCAAATGTAACCGTCAAATATAGGTAGTCGGGACACTGAGCCCTACGTTATGTGAATATTAAATTTATAATTGGGCGGACTCACAGCCCCGGATACAATTAGCATTGATCCTTAATGGCGCTGTAGAGTTGAGGCGCCATGATGCCATATTCGACTATGCAACTACACAAAGTTCTAATCCAATTGTTCACGATAAATTAAAAGACTCATGTATTCCTGCACCTAAGTGTAATACAGGTAGTGCATGGTTCAGGCACCTAGGGCTACTTTGAATAATTCTCTCGATGATGTCGCGCAGTAAAGACACTTTTTGTGGGTTTATACAGTCCAAAATGAATAGGAATATTCACAGCAATATTGGTCTATGTTCCTTGCTTGAATTACTGTAAGACCAAGCAGGGGACAATGTACTCCAATCGATAGTTCCTTTCACTCTGATTAAACTATGGGTTTTAACTAAATAGGAAAACTTGTGGTGACCCTGAGTGTCCCAACTTTCAGGGCCACAGATAAATTTTCTGTTTTATATATGTATGTAAATAGTTTTATCTAAATTCCAACTGTGATTTTTCCTATGATTTTTACTATATTGTTTTCTTCCAAGAACAAATAAGCTGTTACTTTATTTATTAAACGGTGTGTTTATTTTACTGACATGTGTAAAGTTGAGCTAATTGCACCCCAATTTGCACTCTAATTGCTAACGGCACATGACGCATGCCTGGGCTAATTAGCTTTGCCCAGTGCATATATTATGATCTCGACTTGTGAGTCACACATAAACGCAAAGTAAAACAAAGTTAAAATAAATAATAAACTAGTTATAAAAATAAATAAAATCAAAGGGAAATTAATAAAAAATTGCATTTTCACCGTGCTCTAGTTAAATGGCGGGTCCGTGTTATATTCAATTGTAAATTGAAAAAGAAAACAGTTATAATTAAGCTAAGCTTTAAATTAGTTTGAAAACTTACATATATCCATGTGGGTTTAAGTGTTCCCATAAATAGGTGAGGTTTATCACCAGGCACGCCTTGCCTTTTCCAATAATCGAAATCCCATGTAAAGTATCTGGCAGAAATGAGATAATTTAATCAGAAAAAAGAATTCAACACGAAATTACAAGTATATATATTTTCTTATTTAATTTAACAAGAACTTTATGCAAAAATTAATTCATATTCAATCACTGACGTTTTTATCAAGATAAAACTGTGGCAAGAAGAATGATAAAAATAAATCATGTTATGTCATATCATGTCATGTCATGTGTTTTCATGTGTGTACAATATAGGAGGAAAACATGTGATCTTAAGGATCAGACTATTGTGTGACTATTAATGAAGAGGCGGAAGGGAGGAGAGAAATCAAATGGAGCGCTAAATATATCCATCTGTTCTACCTGTGAACAGTGGATCGATCTCCAAATAGATTGATCTAATTGATGATAAGCGCTCTTGAATTAACTAAGTGTGGCAGGTGAACAAGAATGAGTCATAACTTAAAGAAAAACAGAAAAAGGTAAAATAGTCAAAAAGTAGGGAAACTTGTGCAACCAGCGTGCTTGGGACAGTTTAGAAATTAAATAGGGGTATTGGGGAACTCAAAACCCATGTCCGTGACAGTATGATACCTAGAAAAATGTACTCTAGACAATTTACAACAACAACAAAAATACTCACATGTACCAAAAAAAACTATCGAAGCAAACAAAGAGTCTTATACTTAACGTGATTTATAAACCTAAGTACTAAGATAATCCTGGTCACCTATGACTATGAGCCTGTAAATTTTTCTTTTAGATTTGAGTAAGAAATGTACGTTTTTATGCGATTTTTGGCGCGGTCATGGCCATTAACTAAAAATGTCAAAAGTAGTGCACTGGTGGCAATTTGAAGCAATATAAAACCGTTTAGGCAAAACCGTAGTTTTTATGTTTACTTGTTGAACATTAGATTGACCTTCACCGTTCATCGCCAAGAGTGTGACACAGCTGAAAAATTCTTACAGGCTTCCAGGAATCTTAAAGATTCTACTGATTCCGATCTTGCAAAAATCTCGTGAATATCCTCGCAAAGTTTTGTAAAATCTATCAAAATCTCGCAAAAATCTAGCGAGATTTTAGCCAAATCCTGAGATTCCAGATTCAAAATTGTTTCCAAGTGGAATTAAACGAGATTCCATGCCTTTATCGTACCCCTCACTGCAACTGCCCTTTGTTTTCGGATGATTTGGCGAACCTTCACCATTCATGCCAAAATGCTCACTGCCTCATTCTTTTATTTATCATACAATTGAAACGGATTTCCTTCTTCAAATTAATAATTATTTCCCCAAACAAAAAAAACAAAATGGAATAAAAAAAATGCATGAATAAAATGAAAATATCTTAAGAAAGATTCTACTCAAACACGTAATTACGAAAAGAGAATTATGCAATCACATAATAAGTGTTTACTTTCTTTCAATAGCAAAAATGGCATGCAATTAATTAAAATATTTCGTACTAAAAGTGAGTTTCACTACTTACATATACCACAATGACAATAATCCAATGACAACAAGCGACAGCCAATATTGATAATAATTCGAGAAATAACTGAAAATTACGTCCCCGTCCATTTTTGTTACTATAATAACTAAGCTCAAGTTTATGTTGACCTCGTTCCCGTAGGAAAAGGCATCTTGTGCGTTTCGAATGTGACTGAAATATTTATATAGCCTCAACAGCGCCATCTAGTGACAATGAATTCGGTACCTTTAGTTGATACATCATGGTTTTACACATTATTGTAATGAATCATACATTTTACCAGAGTTTATCTATATACATAAAAAAAACTTGTATGTGTGTCTGTCTGTCTGTGTGTGTGTGTGTCCTTTATAGACTCCCAAACTGTCCATCCGATTGCGATGAAACTTTAGTGGGTTGTCGGTGGGGTGCCTGGGAAGGTTTACCACCACTAAAAATGGTCAAGCAACGGTCAAGTAAAATTATTTGATTGTTCTCAATGTTCAGCGAACAATACTATGATTGTTGCATGACTGTTCTAAGCAACGGCCTCTGTTGGCAGCGAACACTACTACAGTAGTGTTTGCTGACAACAGAGGCCGTTAGCAGGACGGGACGGGACGGGACGGGACGGTACGGGACGGGACGGTACGGGACAAGACGGAACTGGACGGGACTGGACAGGACGGGATGGGACAAAACAAGACAAGACAGGACTGGACGGAACGGGACGAGACGGGGCGGGACGGGACGGGACTGGATTGGACGGAACGGGACTGGACTGGACTGGACGGGACGAGACTGGACGGGACGGGACTGGACTGGACGGGACGGGACGGGACAAGACAGGACTGGACGGAATGGGATGGGACAGGACTGGACGGGACGGGACAGGACTGGACGGGACGAGACAAGACAGGACTGGACGGAACGGGATGAGACGAGACAGGACTGGACGGGACGGGAAGAGACGAGACGGGACTGGACGGGACGGGACTCTTCAGGACCGGACACATTCAGTTGAAGGCCCAGCAGCGTGCGCAGGGTCAGCTAGTCAAATAAATAAATAAATCATACAAAATATGAAAGTGACGTTGGATGGGGATGGCCGGATGAGTTATCCAATCAACTTGCAGTTTGATTGATTAATAACTAATAACATTACACTCAACCATCGTTATACGGCCGGGATACGTTCCTGGAAAGTGTTCCCCCTGATTCGTTAGGGAATTTCTCGATTTTTTGGCCATATGCATATGCCAAAAATGTTAGGCCGCAAATCGCTGCATAAACAGCGGCCGTATAACGAGGGTTGCGTGTATTTCCCTTTCACGGGAGTAAGACGTCGTACAAAGGGCAGCAATAATTTTATGTGTGTCCGATGTTATAGCGTTTGCCCCATCTTTGCCTGTAGTAGCGACGACATTAATGTTTGTTAAATGCGCTGAGCACGACGGTGTCACATGGGATGTAGGACGACCAATGGTGTTATGCACGGTGGATTCACTCTAAACTGTCCAAAATGCCTTTCCGATTGCAATGAAACCGTTTGATCCCTTCTGCGACCGAAATGAGCGGTTACAGTTGCAGTGGCTAGTGGAGCGCCTGCGAGTAAGGGTTGAAATAGAGGCCTGAATGTCCTTTATGGCACCGGTCAAATATTGGACTGTGCTGGTATGTTGATCTCACATGGCAGTTGTCAAGCGGGTCTCCAACTCCAACAACTGGGCAGTTGAATCAACGGTTGCCGATGGTTGCAACCTCGTTGGATGAAGAAGCATCGTGGCCGGTGTTGACGTCGCCAACGGTGAGCGCATGGTCGTTGTTGCCGGCGTCGTGGGCACAGAGAGCATGGTCACAGGGGGCACGGGCGCAGTGACAGGTGTACTGATGCGAATCCTGTCGTGGACGCCAAGTTGTCACGTTTAGGTTTTGAAGGTGATAACAAATGCGCGTATTAGAGCGCAAACATGCACAAAGTCTTCTATTTCAGCCGTCATACCCAACCAGAACACTGCTTCTCGAGCCCGGCGAATTGATGAATTCACCCCCAAATGCCCCAAATGAATGTA
>JAQIXU010002669.1:0-11251 GCA_034701245.1 Strigamia transsilvanica
TGGCATTTACACGAACTTGTATTGTAAGACCGCATTCCTATATGAGTGTGGCATTTAAATATCTGCGTTGTAAGACCTTATTTCCCCATGAATGTGGCATTTGCATTAACCAAAAGAAATCTCTTCAGCACTCAACCTGGTTCATTTTAGACCTTCAGCTAATAAATTTTCACAAATCTATGAACATGATTCTACTCTCTGACTATTTCATTGGATTGAAATTTAACCAATTTGATATTTACGAAAGAGTGTGAAAAAATAATTGAGATTGAAGTTGGAAGGAATTTCATCAATAATTTTCTTTAATTTTTTTTTAAAAATTTCCCTTCATATTTGTTTGTTTTAAGGTTTGCTGCATTTACATGATGGTTACACAGTGAGCGCCAATGTAGATGGATTTCCATGTTCGTGGTGTGCCGTTTTCCAGGCTCTAGTCTCACAAACGAACAAATTATGAATTAATCAATCTCCTCTACATCTCTGACTGAAGGGCACTGAATGGACATTAGCTTTCCTTCGTCCCTTTCCTCCTGTCCTGATTCTTCAAACTCGTCTTATCATTTCCATCTTTTCACATAACACAACTTACCATATCTTTGCCCAAAAATCGTACTTACTCTCTGTGAGGTAGAAGGCAATCATTCCGTCTTCTGTTTAGTCTAACTCTAAATTCTCATTGATTGTGGCAATGATAAAGCTGTGCAGGTACCAATCATCCAATGAAAACATTCTAATAACAATGCACCAGTTACATATTCTTTGCTACGAAGGACATGAACAACAAACATCGGGGATATATCCTATGGAAAAAAAACCTAACTTTAAATAACCTGTAGTTAAAATCTTGCCAACAGCAACCCCAACCAACTGTGGATACCCAGTTTTCAGACCAGGAACTTTTTCATCTTCTCCTTTTGTAGTAGCCTGAAACATTTCTTTCCAAGAACATGAGTAAACTTCTCTCGAGTTCCTTTACAGTCTATACATTTTTCTTCTTGAAGTATAATTTGAATAGGATTTTCAGTGATATCAGTGATATCAGTACTGGTGCTGGTGTTTCTAATAGCTTTTTCTGCACTAATGGCCTGAGTCTTCCAGTAGGTTCCTGCAAACAAAGAAACACATTACCTAAAATTTCACCCTGAGCATTTATAATATATTGCACTGTGTAGGAATGTGTAGCTTTGTTTGCAGGTGATTGTGCAAATCCCTGGGTTAACTTTTCATCCTGATGAGATAATTTGTGCTTTGATATGATTTCATAATTAAATCCACACTGATCTGTGTTGAAGATCGCACATTGTTGATGTGATTCAGACACTTGTTTAATTTTTTGCTGAAATAATTTTGCTGATCTCAAAATTTCATCAAGATCAGAAACTTCTTCTGTTTACAAGGCGAGTAATTTTTCGGTTGGAGATGTTATTCTTCTGTTTTATTTACAGTCATGGAATTTCCAGTTGTCACTGTTTCTTGTTGGGGTATCGTCCTCTCTGGTCCCTTCCGTGACCTGAAAGAATTTTTGGACTTTCAGAGTCAATTTGGGTAGCGGGGTTTGCCAGGGAGCAATCATACATACTGCTGTTGTAGCCTCTGTGGTCTGAGCCTTTATAATCGCTATCAGACTTTTTGTCGTATTCCGTTTTGTGATAGGGCGTATAGCGGTATGTATGCTAATGAATTCAATTATTTAAGGAGAAAAACTGTTTTTCTATTCTGATCAATGTGCTTCTCCATGCTAACTCTAAGAGTGAGTGGATCATTGAAATCCAGCTGCAGGCTGACTGGAATTCTTGTCCCATCTTTTATTATTTTCCAGTCCTTCAGGAGAAATGAAAATTTATCAATTTTATCATCATCCCCATTTGCTGCATGTTGCAAAATCAGATACAATTTTCGATCTGGCGTGGTCGCTTTAATGCCTGTGCATTTGAAATGGTCAGCCCAATCGAGAGGATTACTGTTGTATTTGATTGCCTCATATTTGGGAAGTCTCATTGAGCTGTCATCGACAGCAACAGCATTTCCATGGTAGTTGTTGGTCACGGGAACAGGTGGAGGCGTTGGCGGCGTTTCAAGAACTCGCAGGGCCTCGTCAATGTCCACCTGGCAATCGATTACTTTTTCACTATAGTCTGTTTTGCAGTGCGTTATTTCTTCATCGATTTCGAGCTCATCGATTAATGAGGTGAGAATTTTTGCGTCGAGCGCCTTCAGATCGTCGAATTTATGTTGCAACTGACTTTTGATTTTCTTTAGATCTTTTGGGTCGACTGGAACCGCAGCCAAAAGAGTTCTAGCTTTTGTCAAGCATTGGGTGGTCAACATCGCGATGTGGTACGTTGATGCCTCGCAATGACTATTTCGTCCGCCATTTTTTACCGTAATTGTTCTTTGGTTTTCATAACGTTAACGTGGAGTCTTAAAGGTCTTAAAGTTCCCTGGACAATGAGGTCCCGGGTTTCGACACCAATTTCAAATGTGTGAAATGTTCCTCCAATCGTCAACTCGAATAAAAACACATTAGTTAACAAAAACGACTAACTAATTTAATGGTGACTTGCATGGTGGAAATACAAGGGGTAAGTAATTTGCATGTGACAAACGGGGGTCACCACTAGTGACCGCAAGGGTCAACCAATGACAAGGACCCTTACAAAATGATTAGTTGACCGCTCGAACACGAGAGGGTCAAAAATTAGAAAAAAACACTATAATAAAGAAAACACTGAAAAACACTAATTAAATCGTTTGAGATTTTACACTGGCTGTGCTGGCTCCGCAAAACAGTTAAAACAGGATTAATAAAATAACTAACATTGTAAAAATGCATGAGGTAAAAACGGGTAAAACTGCATTTGATTATAATTATTTCTATTTTTCATATTATTTACATAACAAATCTGTTTTCTAAGTCATGATTTTCGAATTTTCTTTGACATTTTAGCAATGGTTCATTATTTACACATTCATTTTTGTCTTTTAAAATGATGCAGTTTCCACCTCTACCCAATTCCTAGCATAGAAGACACTTGCACATTTCTTTCTGCCAATGCAACATCCTGAACTTTTGGATTATCATTGGAACCTCCGGAATGTCGTAAATCTCCAAAATAATTTTCAAGTAGGTCTTGACACGCCGACCGTTTCTAAAACGGTCGGCGTGTCAAGACCACGTGGCCGCCGGACACAACTATCACTTTAATATCTCCCAGAAATGACACAAAGACAGAGAACTGAATTAAATGTATATTTATTGGCAGGTGTCTAGGAGCCAGTGCCCTGTCGAACATAAAGTGGCATTTCCATGTTGTTTGCAAGTGCCATTTCACTTGCAGCCCAATTCGACCGTGGGCCTCCATTACGACGACCCACGTGGTCGAAAACGCTTCGGACATCCGTGGCCGCTGCCACGGCGCCGTCAGCCGGACGCTCAGGTCCTGGCGGTGGACAAGGTTCGCACACCATGCATCGCGTCGTCTGCTTTTAAGCGGACTTCTAGCATCGTTCGATTGACCATTCATTTCGGCCGTCGGTACGCTACTGCCCAGAACATGGTGCTTCCGACCTGGTCATGTGACTTCCGGTCACGCCCCGAGTCGGGCGCCACTTCTGGGGCTTTGGCGCGCGTTCGACCTATTACCGGTTTCGGCGCCATCTGTTGCCAGATGCGCTTACTATCGCTTGTGCTCGTGTACAGTGCCGTATGGAGGACAGACGGTCACATACTTTTACTAATCCCCCTATTCTTAGAACTACCCTCTCCACATTTCTCCCCTTTTCACATTTCTCTCTGGTGAGGGAATCTAAACTAAACAATTATTATAATATTTAACAAATAATAATAATGACTCACACTTTCGACAATATGGGGACACTTTAGGAGAAGTTTTCTGGCCAATTTGTTGATAGAATAAGTATTTTGATGCGGGAACACAATTGTCACGATGAACACTTATAAAGGTAGGTTCACACATGTGTTCACACTAGACGCAACGCAAGAAAACAGACGCAACGCAAGCCCTTGCGTCTAAAAATGGCTGAAGTAGTCGTAAATTTCTACTTCAACTTCGAGTTGAAGTAAGACGCAAAGCAAGGAATATGCTTGCGTCCAACCAATCAATGAACATACTTCCAGCCAATCTGGAACAACTTCAATCTCGCAGCGCCACCCGTGGTCACTGCGAACAAAAATGAATGCCACGAAACGGTTTTTTGTATTTTTTCGATGCTCAAACGGGTCCGAAAAATTCCGAAACCAGTCCAGGATTGTAGAGTTTTTCTCAAGCTACAATCCTACATGTTTTTATTTTTATAAATAAATCGTTTAAAGTGCACGATTGTGGTGCACTCTGGTGGCGGTCGTGTGCATCTTCCTGTTGCACTAGTTATTATTTTCGGTCTGTTCACACACAACCGTGTGTGTGAACAAACATTGCGTTGTGTTGCGTTGCGTCTAGTGTGAACACAAGTGTGAACCTACCTTAAGAGTTAACAAATCCCCAAGACCTACTCCAAATGAACTAGTTCATTTTTCCAACAGCCGCGCCACCTGTACTACAGTACAAGTTAATTGGTACATTCAAAATTCGGTTAAAAATCACATACATAAAATTATCTACATTATATACAGTAAAACATTTATAAATATTATGACATCATTCAACAATTATTAATAACAGCAATAAACATGCTTTTCCTCCAAAGTTCCCGGTATTCACAACCATATACAGACTCCGACCTTTTCCACCAATCAGGATAAAGCAAATATTACTTCATCTTCCACTGTCATGTTTTTCTAAGTCTAAAGTCAAAAACAGGTTGCCGGTTCTCCAAGATCATTTACTAATACGTTTCTTAAATCGAGAGATATTAATCCCTCATTATTTATCAACAATTCTCTTTAAAATCTGATCAAATATTCGAATCGAAGAGGGCATGACGTCACTCTGTCTCAATTCTCAAGATAGCCTCCCGACACTCTGTCTCAATTCTCAAGATGGCCTCCCGACACTTGACGAACACGGCGTGCGGATAATATCTTCATCTTTAACCCCGCTAACGGTAATTTTCAATCATGTTCACGAATCTCATAACTTAGAGCAATCTTTCTCCCTACACAGGATTACCCAAGGCCAGACTGCATTCCAATCTATGAGTGTAGCATTTGACCAGTTACACACATTTCATGTAAAATATTGGTATTGTGGGACTGCATTCCAATCTATGAGTGTAGCGTTTACCTTTAATGTAAATTACTTTACGCTAACTTGTAAGTGGAGGAATTCTGCTTTTCTTTCTAAAAATAATTTGGTAATGGCTGACTTAATTCCAATGTCTAAGTGTATCGTTTTCCAAACAGCACCTGATGTGCACAATTTTGTAACTGCGATTCAATATGCGAGTGTGGCTTTTATGGAATACGATATTGTGAAGAAGATAATTGTCTAGCCGACAAGTGATTGCCTCTTCATTGAAAATGATAGGTTTTAAAATTATCTGATCATTTGCCGGTTTAAGTGTTGCTATTAATTTTTTTTTATGTAAATGTGTTAGCATTTTATACATTTTTCCTCTCAGCACTTTGCTCTTTTTTTGAATTGAGGAAATGTGGGGTTATAATGCAACTTTTCATTTATTGTAATCTCTTGTTCTTTCTGGGCATTTTCGTTGATGAGCAAGACCACTGCACTCTAAAAACAGTGTAGTTACTTTTAACACTAATGGTGTTAAATTATGACACTAGTATAACACCAGTTATTACTTAGTTCTGGGATTTCACCAATTGGTGTTTCTTTAACACCAGCTCGTCTCAATTTTAAAACTTATAGTATAGTGTTATTATTTCTCTATATACAGTATAGCTCAAAAGTATTTTGACCACTGGTTTATTTGGCTTCATTTAGTTTTTTCATGAACTTGGCTAAAACTAATAATATAGTCTGGTTAAGGGAAGCAAAATGTATAGTTAGTAAAAAAAATTAGGCGAAAATATTCACAGGAACAGATTTTATTCCCAAAAAATCAGTTTGTTGGGGTTCAAAAGTATTTTGACTATGTGGCAAACTAGCAAATTATGCAAATTACACTCTACAAATACGTTATTAGGCTTGATTTATATTAAAGTTGAATTCCTGAAATGCTTAAAACTACGAAATATTCGGTAAAATTAAAAATTGCTGTTGTTGAGGCTGTTACTAGTAGGAAGTCGCAAGCTGCAGTTGCACGGCAATTTAACCCTTCAAGAAGTGGTAGATCTTGTTAAACAACTCATAGAGAGGACAAATTAATTCTAAGGTGCTCAAAGTCTAACCTCAGAAAGTCAGCTAGTGATATAAATGCAGAAATTGGACACTTTCATGGTATTCACATTCATAAGTCTACTGTGAAACGATGTCTTACAGATGGAGGATTACTTGGCTGCAGGGGAATCAAGAAACCTCGAATAAGTAAAAAGAATCAGAAGGCTAGATTAGCATTTGCACGCAAATATAAAAACTGGACTCCTGCTCGCTGGTCCAAAGTGCTCTGGAGTGATGAGAGTAAATATAATTTGTTTGGTTTTGATGGAATTCATTATGTGTGTTGTCCTGTTGGTGAAAAAACAATGCAAGATATCAGATCCCAACAGTTAAACATGGTGGTGGTAGTGTTATAGTGTGGGGATGTTTCTCAACCCATGGTGTTGGTCCATTAGTGTGAATAAAATGCATCATAGATCATTTTCTGTACAGAGACATACTGGATCTGAACATGCTTGCTCATGGAAGAAATGAAATGCATTGTGAATGGTTATTCCAACAGGATAATGATCCGAAACACACATCCAAGCTGGTGAACGAATTCATAACTTCCAAAAGATCAACGTTTTGGACTGGCCTAGCCAAATTCCTGACCTCAATCCTATTGAACATCTATGGGAGGAACTTGAGAGACAAGTTAGAACAAAAATCCTCTAAAATTTGGATGTTCTTTTTGAAAACTTGAAAAAGGAATGAGATAACATTCCACTGGAAAGGATCACTAAGTTTGTGACTTAATGCCTGACCGCTGTGCTGCTGTTATCAAAGCAAATGGCATTGCAACCAGATATTAAGGTTTATAAATTTAATACTATAGTGAGTTCAATGTTAGTCTCAATGGAGTAAAGGGGTGACACTAAATAGTTTTAAATGTGTACTCTAGTGATAGTGTAAATATTGAACTATCAGTACGCTGTTATTGGTGTTGTTTATTGAGCAAAATTACTCCAGGAGTGGGAAATTTAGCAGTGTTAAATAAAGCACTCGTAAGGACAATACTACTCGTATATGGTCATGAGGTTGGTACCAGTCTACATTTAGCTTAAAAGCATAGCCATTAGTTTGGAAGAAACCTTTGGCTTGTCCTTCTTTCCAAACATTTCCATCGTAAATGTCTTCAAGGATGCCAGAATCAAGTTTTCTTGATTTCCAAAGTTCTATTTCTTTGTACAATTGATAACACTGAGGACATGTAACAAATTTCTCATGTGCTATTTCTTCTTGTATTGATTTTTGAAGAGAATAAAATCTTGGTACATCAATTGTAATATTTGCAGTTGTTATCAAAAGTTGTTTTATAAATTTTTATAAGAGTACTCGCAATATTAAACTTCATCTTCAATGTTGCGGAATATGCATGTTAATTTTTTTTGTTTGTGTAGCCTACTATGACCTCAGCAGTTAGTTGTGTGTTTTTTTTGTTTGTGTAGTCGACTTTGTGAATTGTTTTTTTTTTTTTAGTAAAGACTTACCTGGATTGACGTGTATCCAGACGTGGGTAATCATCTTAATGTAATCGTCGAGGTGAAAACCAAGCCTGGTGAACTCTCGTGGGTTGACTGGTTCGATTCTGGCGAACAGAAGGCGCTGATGCAGAATCGCCGGCTGCAGGGCGGCGATGTGATTTTCAAGCCAGTCGATCAATTCGAAGGTTTTTCATAGCTCTAAGGAGTGACTGGTTGACGATGTGGCTTGTTCAAAGAAGATGGTTAGACTGAAGTTTTTCTCACTTGAACCAGGAAGTCAGGCTTCCTGTCACCCTAGCAACCCCCTAGGTTGCCCCTATGCAACGACTTCTTCATTGTTAGAGTCTGGCGTCGGTGATGGCTTTGGCGAACGCGCGCTTCGCGTTGGAAACCGTCGTGGCTGCTCGATCCACGGCGATGGCGGCGTCGTGGGCACGCCTGGCGGCGGACGCGTAATCGGTTTCGGCTACGCATAGCACAAGCTAACTTTGATGTTCCTATTTTATGTACGGAATCTTTACTAAGATACCATTGGTTCTGTAAATAATCTACGATCTTTATTTTAGCATGTAAAGTGTATACAGTGGTATTTGCACAGTGGAAGATTTGCCATTGGATGGGTGACCTTGGGCACAATGTCACACTTGGACATGAAAGCTTTGAAATGAGTTGAAACTGCAGCACTTGTAGAATGTGGAACAAATGTGTTTGATATTGCATAAATCCAGAGCTCTTGTAAAAATACAGCTATTACAAGTATAGAAGTCCACAAGGGACAGCAACAATTAAGTTTACATACATATAGGAGTTATAAAAATGCGCATATTAAATATCTGTAATTATCCAACATTACGCCCTCATAATTTTGAATATTTTAAACAAACAAAAAATTTCATACAACATAATCGTACTATTTAAGACAACCAAACACATTCGATGTTAGCAAATCAATCTTCTGGCGCGACAACCATTTTGTAAATATGTCGGCGACATTTATCGTCTCCGGAACCTTGCGTAATCCAAAATACTCTTTATGGTACCAATCTCGCAGAAAATGGTACTTCACATGAATATGTTTAGTACGTTTATTTTCAATCTCGTTTACCGTAAACTGTGATGCCGACATCGAATCTGTATAAACAACAGGTAAATACTTCTGTTCAAATAAACAACTAGAATTAAATAATTCATTAAGCCAATTTAGTTCTCGTACGCAATCGACTATTGGGGGAAAATACCGATTAATTTTGTACTTCTCCAACTCCTCTAACTTCATCCTCCGTCCACTCGAGGAGACTAAGGTCTCGTGCCAGTTTGGTTGGTGCGGCCAGTCGCTGTAAACGTTCATCTAGTTCCTCAGTGTTCGCTTCTTTGACCGCAGAGGACAGCTTCTCAATATGGGATAACCCGCTGGGCGAGAAGAATCGAGGAGCATCCTCATTACTGCAAGCGCGTGTAAGATGGTTGGCCCACGGTTGATTGCACTTCCCTGCAATTCGGCGGACGAATTGATTGCAACCTCGGTCATCAGGGGCAGGAAGTGATCAATTTCACCCTTGGCTAGTTCTATGTTGGTCAAACCGGATGTTGGCCTGTATGGTGTTACTGCCAATATCTGGGTTTTCTCGACCAATGGCGTGATGACATTCGTTTCCTCTTTGGACGTTGGATCCCGTTGGAGTAAATTCTTCGGACATAAATTTAGGGTTGACATAAATTGTCTCACCTCCACTGTGGTGCGTGATCTGGCAAGTTGGGCAAGTGGTCCAAACCTTTTTTTCAGCCTTTGTGATGCCGTGGACCACATACCGTACTAGGCTGGTCCTCCAAACTTTCTTCCAGGGCCGCTTTTTCAATCCTAAGCAGTTTTGACACCTATGTGGAGTCCTGACACCCAGCTAATACCTAAGCATAGCGGGCAGACGGTCTCTTCATCCGTTAGCAACAGTTGACTGCGTGGCACGCCATTTTCCACGCTCCGTCGACATTGTTCCCGTCTTTGCTTCTTACGTAGGTTATCTTCTGTGCGCTGTAGCATGTTGAGGTGCTCTTGGGTGAGCGGCTTACCCTTCTTAAACTTCACAGCCGAGGCGGTTTCAATCTTGAGCCATGCACCATTTCCCATCTTGGTGCTGCTGCTTCTACGTGATAAATAGGTTCTGCCACCACTGGATAATAAGACCCATGTCGTCTCCTTGGCACCGGCTTGGTATCTAGGTCAAACACGATGGGTGATGGTCTCTGCTCTTCCCTACGAGCTGGCTCTTGGTTGCCAAGGTGCTCGTCTGATCGTAAAGGTTGCTAAGATCGGCGATGCCTCTGCACATGTGCCGCCACCGAATCTAGACAATTTGATTGTTTTCAGAGTCAATCGACGCCCATTGTTTTCGGCCATTCTTGTGACAAAGAATCATTGTTAAATTACAATTGGCCGTATATTACGTAATATTGAATTATTTTTCTAAACACTTACATGATTTTTCGTAATCGAGAGTGGTTCGTTCAATTGTTAAATGCTCGAGCGAAGCGACGTCGGCGAAGTACTTGAAACAAGTGACTACTCATTCGCCGGAAGTGCCAAAGTTCAGACTCATCACTCTTTCCTGTAGTGAATGCTTGTTTGTTCCCCTCTTCTCCGGGATTAGGAGCCGTCCTTACGAAGAATAAATCGTTCTTTCTGTTCGCCTACATTGCAATTTGGCGCCATGATGAATCATAAACTGTTAGAATCCCACGCTCAATAATGACTGCACATCTAGCCTCGTCTAGCTTCGGTCTGGATATATATGATTTCGTCGCAAGCCTGGTGCGTAGAAAGCCTTTTTCAAAATAACTCGAACATTTTCCCCATTAATTACACAATTAATTAAAACATCTCCAATTCCTTCTATTTTAATTGAAGACTTGGTGTTTGCTTGTTTGATTTCTTCTCCTGCAATTTGTTTAAAAGTCACAAATGCACTGCGGTCCTTACAGAAGTGATTAGTTGCCCCGGTGTTAGAAATCCAAATCACCGATGGCCCTTCAGTATGTATGACTTTGTAGTATGCCTGCGTTTGGCTATTACTATGATTCAGGGCTGGGTCCCGAAACTGGGTCCCAGCCCCAAAGAAGTGTTGTGTAGACAAGATTCGAGTCAAGACTGATGTCCCTCTGGAATATACGAGTGTTGAATAACACTCATCATGTTCCTCTCAATGTTCTCGCATAATGTGTCGCGTGGGGTGTTTTTTTGGAATTATTCAGTGCTACCAGCTTGAGTAAGTTGATATTGCTACGTGTATAAGGGGATGATTTATACTACGTGAGCAAGAGAGAGATTATAAAGTAAGGATTCTATTTATTAAAGTAAATGAACATCAGATTTATTCTGGTAATTAAACACACACAACACATAAATAATAAAATACAACTATTATACCCAGAAGGGTGTATCTATACAAACTAAGTTCAACAAACACATAATATCAAATGCCCAGCAAG
>JAQIXU010002670.1:0-11249 GCA_034701245.1 Strigamia transsilvanica
AAAAATATTTCCTAAACAATTTTAACCGCTATTCCATGTCCCGGCCCCCCCATCCGCCCCCCCCCCCCTCATCATCTTTAAACAACCGGTTAAGGTCAATAGACAATACATATTTCTTAAATCCCACATTTATTATTTAATTCTCGAATTTTTTTCCAACTTCTTAATGGATTTGAATGACTCTGGCCATAAAAAGGAAGTAAAAAAGAATTGTAATTTGTCTTTTGAACATGGAGCGTCTTGTAGGGAAGCCGGGAGCATTTGATTCATGGATTTTTCTTAGGGCTCGTGTCCCTGGATCACTTAGAAAAATTAGAGGCGAAATGAAGAACGCTTAGAAATTAAAATAAGGAGTAGAGAGAGAAAAAGAAATTATGAGGGGTGTTGAATTATTGATAAACCGGAAATGGAGTTTTCGGCTTTAAGATTTATTCAATTTTAGTTTAGAATTCGAAATCCGCTGATTGCTAATGTCAGGTGAAAAGCTCCGCCTGGATGGCTTCGCTGGAATGCTTCGATGCAAAATTATTGGATTTTCGTGTAATCGTTAATAATCGCAGCGATTACAATTGTATTGTTGTAAGTTCGGAATATGCGATATTGCAATTATAATATCACATTGTGATATTAAAATTATACATCACATTGTAATATCGCAAATAAAATATTGCAATAAAATTTCGCAAACAATATACCGCAAACAATATATCGCAAATAGTATGTCGCAATAGAATATCGCAAACAATATATTACAATAGGATATTGCAAACAATATATTACAATAGGATATTGCAAACAATATATTGCAACAGACTACTGCAAACAATACATAGCAATAGAATACAGAAAAACTGTAATTATCAGAAAATTGAAATATTACGCGATTTTTAATTTTTTCTGCGATATTATGCAAAAACTGCAATACATCGCTTATACTGTTGCGATATACCATTTTTGCAATCCATCACAATTATCCAAATAGGTTGACCACATAACATTCATATTCACAATGAAAACTAATCACACAGTTTATCGTTACACTTTAATAATTCGACATCGCAACTCCAAACAACATGTTCTTGGATCCACCAACCAGCAAACACCATCCACGCTGTATAATTTAATTACAAACCACCTTAAAATAATTTATTTATATCTTATTTCCATCACGTGACTGGGTTCGAGTCGTTTTCAGTTTTACAACGTCCACATAGGAAATAAAACAATTTCGTGGCACTAGAGGGA
The DNA here is from genome assembly GCA_034701245.1 of Strigamia transsilvanica. Taxonomy (NCBI): domain Eukaryota; kingdom Metazoa; phylum Arthropoda; class Chilopoda; order Geophilomorpha; family Linotaeniidae; genus Strigamia; species Strigamia transsilvanica. Next base: position 1,246 of record JAQIXU010002670.1, read on the forward strand.
GGTTGAAAGAAGCCAAGTCCGAGGGGAATGACACGGGTCGAGTACAGTACCATGGAATGGTGTTTGTGGGGCTGGGGGTAAAGATTTTAATATCACACAGGCAGGCGCCAACAGGTCTATTCAAAGTACATTGCATGGGCGGATATTTTATTCAGGCAAACTTCATATTGTTGAAGGCTTGTGTGTCACGTGAGCAGGTCGATGACGGGAAAATAGCTGACGAGATTGCGAGTTATAAGGTGGCTTTGAGCAATACTGCGAGGCGCAAGCAAAGAAATGGCCAATTGGGGTCGACGAAAGAGGGAAATAAAGATGTGGAGGTTGAACAGGGGTATGAACTTTGGGTCGCTTAATAGAAAAATGGTGGGTATTTGTAGTCAGAAATTTTTATTTGGCAGTTTGGTTGATGGTGTTTTTAATAGTTTGCTTTTTTCTACGCGCTGATGGAAATATATAGTGAAAAATCGGGGCGCATGTTCTATCCCAAATATTTATACCGCGAATCGGTATACCGCGAATATTTATACCGTGAATCCGTATACTGGTGCACTGGTGCGAATCCAGAATATCGCGAATTGGTATATCGCGAATTGGTATACAGCGAATCCGTAAACTGCGAATCCGTAAACCGCGAATCTGTATATCGCAAATCCGGATACCGGAAGAAAACAATAAAACACTTAGTCCATATCTTCGTAACTCAGAAACAAGTGTATCGCGAATTGGTGTACCGCGAATTGGTATCGGAGAGATTTTTGTTTTCCTGGATTTTTTTTTTTTACAATTTAAAGGATTAATATTGGTAAGGCAAGATATTTAATTTACAGGTTTTTACACATTGCCTACTGTAAAGCTCCAAATAATCAGGGTTCGTGTTAAAAAATTGAATATTTCTTTAGACATGCGTGTAGTCATTTGCTTTAAGCGTACGCAAAATACCATCACCTTTAGTGTGAAAACAAATTCCATCACGCATCTCGGAACATTCCTTTCTTCACACTGATCGAAAACCCAGAGCTGATTTATGGGGTATTAATAAAAATCTAAGATGGCACCACACACTGCACGTGAATAAGGAGAAATGAACTTCCCACCTCTTCATCGGTCATTTCTCAACTTTTAAAATAAAATTACATCAAGAAAGAAATGTTACTTTAACATGTTGCTAGGCAACTGAATTTGTTACATTTTAAAAAAAAAGAATACTTTTTTTATTCTATTTCTTCTATATATATATATTTTTTTACTTACATGGGAAACTAAAGTGAATGCGAGACAGGGAAGCTGTTCCAATAATTGTTGTCAATGGCGAATCAGTTTGAGCAAATCCAATCAGCTAGGGGGCTCAAGTGGGATGTCGCTGCCCCATGCACAATGCATGAGCAAGAGAAGGGGAAAGAAAAAAGTGGAGGTTGCCTTCCCTGCACAACACTACCACCACTTCACTCACTTTTTATGAATTCAAATTGCCAAGACTTGAAGCGCTAACAAAGTTTGGCCTCACTTGAGGCATTGGTCTAAGAGAATGGTCTGTGGATGGACCATTTTGTAGATATTTATTTGAGAATTTGTTCAATTTTGTTCAATTTCCAAACTTGGGTGAAATTGCTGAAATGGTTTAATTGAAAAGATTAATTAATTAATTAAGTTTGACATAGTGTGTTATTGAAGGGAGTTGATTAGCTGGTTTGTTGTGTGTTGGAATGTTGGGAATTGGGAGTTTTAATGCCATGGGTGATGCTCAGTTTAAAAGTGGTGTTTTAATGACAGTTGTTCAAATTGGGCCATGAGTTTGGAATTTGAATAAATTTAGATGAAAGCTATTTTCCTGTCTGTTTTTGCTGTTTTTAGTGGTTTTTTTTTTTTTTACAATCAAATTCATAATGGCTGCCACTCAAGTTAGATTTGGGATCAAGTTTGATGCTTACAGGAGAAGCATCCACCACCAAAATGTGTGAATAAAAGCAGAATTAGGAAAAATAAAGGAATTTTGATTGTCATTTACTTGTAAAACCCCAAAAAACAAATACAAACAGAGATAATCTCACCCATTCATAGTTTTTGTCTCTTGTTTGTGTCATTTGTAGACAGGAGTGAAAATAAGCCAGAACTCTCCGAAAAGCAGTTCCGATAAAAGATTTGGAACCAGATCTGTTTAAAATCACCATTCAACAAATAAAAATAATAGTTTCTTTTTTATAAAAGCTAATTTGTGGAAATTATGTTAATTATTATTACTATTTATGTAATTATTCTATGTACGTATAAATATTTACAATTAAGATTTTTTTTAAAGCGCTCAATCGACTGTTTTCCGGCGAGACATTTTATACTTTTTTATACATATTTATACTTTCACCACTGTAAATGTGTAAAAGAAACTAGTTTTTACATGGTGTAAAAATTCATAGCTGGTTTGGTTTGATTGAAAAATCAATATGGCGCTGAAAACTGATTGCTCGCTTCACTGCCTAACTGCTCAGTGCAAGTATCCGTGGTTTAATTTTGTTCTGTAATGCAGTGACCATTCTGGTTGAAGAAAATAAAACCAACTAAGTGAATTGCAAGTTGTTGTGTAGTTGTTCATAGAGCCAATGAAATTTTGCTTGCAGCCAAGCTCTGTTGAGGTTGTAGCAAATCAATTTGATCAGGGGGTCAGCAATTGAGCTTGGAATTGAGCATAACACTTCAGGGGGCCAAAAACAAATGTGGAAGAAACTGCTACAAAAAAAGCATTACAACCACTTTTGTGTTATTTATTGTTAAGTTTATAGATTTTTTTATTATTATAGCCAGCATAAAGTGGGGAACAAAAGACCACAGCTTTTAATGCCATATTTATGAAGCCAAGTTTAATTTTCTAAATTATAATTTTTTTTTACATATGTTTGATTTCTTTCTTTGCTCTACAGGGTGAGGCATTTCAAGTGACATATCAAAATATGAGCAAAACAAAGCATTTGATTAAAAAATTATTTATTTTTACATTTTTTAAATTTTTCATATCTTTCATATCTTTTCACATCTTCAACTCCAATGGCTGTTTAGAGTTCATTTTTGTCTCTATTCTTATTCAGTTAGCTTGTTGTTCCCACACTAATAGACTAGTTTAAGTCTTTTAGCATGTAGTATTGTTTGTAATAATTTAACTGTGTTAGACATAAGATTGTGGTTTGATGATATTATTAAGAGTTTTCTTTGTAGCTGAGTTATGTATTCTTGTTCAGTAAAGACTTAGATTTCAAGCAGGAATGACCAACATTTGTTTGAGACGTCTTTGATTTGACCACAGAAAGAGCACAACATACCTTCAGTGTTTTGCACGCGTTACTGGAATTTAGTAACACGTTACCGTTACCATCAGTTGGCCAAAAAAGCAACTAGTTGTCCACCGTTACCGTTACCGTTACTTTTTGGTTGGTCTAGGTATGTTATCGTTAAGTTACTGTTACTTTTCCCGTTTTTTGTGCCATTTTTGCCTCTTTCTGTTGATTCTTTTTCAATTTTGTTTGTTTTTGGCCACTTTTGCTGTTTTTTTTTGCCTTTTTCTTTGGTTTTTTCCACATTTATGTTTATTTTTGCCAAGTTTGCAATTTTTTGTATTTTGACTTTTTGTGCCAATTTTGTCCGTTTTTTTGTTTTTTTTTTCAGCCATTTTGTCTGTTTTTGGCCATTTTTTCTTGCTTTCTAGCTAATTTTTCATGTTATGTAATTGCAACATGCAGTAACGTTTCGGCTAGATAACGGTACCACCAATCAGATTTCAAAACTGCAAAAAAAAGTAACAAAATACCGTTACGTTACAGTGGCCGAAATATTTAACACGTTGCCGTTACCGTTAACAGTAACGCGTGCAACACTGCATACCTTCAGCTAGAACCAAAACGTTTATAAACATCATGTTCTGTTAAATGTTATAAATTTGGACATTCGCTGTCGAATTTTTGGCCAATTGTTGGCCGGATCTTTATCCAATGTTGGAAAATTCGATTAGCAAAAGTCTACAAAAGGGAAATGGGATGTGATGTCATACATTGAGAATTGATTAACTCCAAGTTGGCGAGAGTGCAAATTAAGATGATATCAGGCGCATCACGCATGGTGAATGTTGTCGCCTCCATTCATCATCACGTGCGCCAGTTGTGTCAGGAAAAGGACGCTCTGCCCAGCATCCGGATCATTGCACAAGGATCTGAGATGCCTGCGGGAGAGCATCGCCACACCGACCTCGTTTGGACGAAGCCGTGTGCTCGCATGTCCCTTGGGTTGTTGTGATGAAGTTGCAATCTTTGTATTCCAGTCGTGACAAGTGGCAAGAAATGATGAGAAATGGAAGAGAGATTGAATAAATGACGCACCTGCAGCTGCAGTATAGTGCACCAGTGTCAACCGTACGACGGAAAACCAATATTGCTAGCAAGTGGACATCTGTACTTGTGAAATTGATTTCATTAATAACTGAAAAGTTGTAAAAGCAGTGTGAGAGAGGACTGTGAATAGGGAGTAATAGAGGTCATGTAACAATTTTTCTACTTTTTTGTGTTGTGAAATGCTTTACACATGTCCACACCAATTTGGGATGTGAATTTTACCAATAGAAATAAATAGAAAGCCAAAAACCAATATCAACTGGATGTCCACTCATTTTTATCCTTTGGAGAGAATTATTGGAATTTTTAAAAAATATTTCAACTTCTTTTCCTTTTGAACTGACAGTCTGCATATTTGGGCATTTTTAGAATGTTTATAATGTACTATTTTTAAATGTGTCTGCTTGTTTTTACTAATTGGGATGAATCTTCTTCTAAATGTACAGTCAAGAATTGCACCATTTTGCACACTTCCAGAGTGGGGGAGGGGGAAAAAAATGCAAATTATTGCCTTTCTATGATAAATAGGGAGTTGCAACCTTTTGGAGGCAGAATAAATCTAGAAAAAGATCCCCTCCTTTCCTGGTGCAAGACATTTTCCTGTTTCTTCACATGGATGAATGTTGGCTGTCACTTGGCATCATTTCTTTCTGATTGCAGGAAATGTTGAAGTCTGGGTTGCAATGCCTTTGATGATTTGCTGCATAAATCCATATTAAACATACTTTTTTTGCTCCTTTACAGACCTGAGAAGAAGATGGGAGAAGAGAAGTAAATGCAGCAGTAAACTTTTGATGAATCAAGCCTTTCATTCTAGTGACAATTTGCACCACCAGAGCAGGCCATTTTAGAATAAATCAATCTTTTCCTATTAATTTCAAATCACTGGGATTTTACCTAAAAAATGATATTATTAATATCAACCAGAAATGGCAATCCTGGATTCTAGTGATGGCAGTTCAATGTGCACAGCAAAATGATTAACAATATCTGCATGCATTGCTATGCATGAGGTGAAGAAATAAGTTTTCTTCACCTGCTTGACGAATAAAAATGCAAATTAGATTGAAAGTTAGTCGGGAAAAGGGGGAAAGTCTAAAATGTCATTTAGAATTGATGGCATTCAAGTGCTCTAGTAATGTAAAGGTTCCTTTGGAGTAAATTGAAAGGGTTTGACTGTCTAATTGACCAATTTGAACCTTTATTTATTACTCTAATGGGGTTTCAAACTTACTTTTGGTCATACAATGTGACACAAAATCTCTGTAAATCTGGATAGACTACAGATAGATTTTTTGTATCAATTTAATCAATGTTTGTCTGTGGAGATAGATTTTCTACAGACATTTAATGCAGAAAATCTCAGTAAAATCTTTGTAAAATCTTGTACATATGGAATATAGAAATTCCATAATGACAATAACTATCTGTGGTTGGAAAATGATAGAATATTTCCAGAGGTTATTATCCTCCCACTCGTATACTAGTAGCGCTTTAATCCTGTTGTTGCTATTTGCTCTGACAGCTCATTAACTCGTTGTGGGTGGTCGTTTGAGTTTAGATAGAACCCAGTGCAGGTTTTAACATTTTAAAAATTTGCTAGAAAAATGTTAATTTTAGCTGAACATAGGTTAGATCAGGGATCGGCAAGTAATTTTAAGTGGGGTCCGGATACTATTGAAAATTTTTATCGAGGTCCAAAAAAAAACAACTCATAATACTTACTGGTTTTAAATTTTTATTTTGACTCATTTAAGTAATTACAAGTGTACTCATACCTCGCTTTACAGCCGCTCTTTATACGGCGTTTCGCCATAACGGTCTTGTGCCATTATGGCTGAATTTCGATTTACGGCCTAATATATTCGATATACGGCCTAATATATTCGATATACGGCCAAAAAGTCGGGAAATTCCATTACGAATCAGGGAGAACGGGCCCTGATTCGTTATATGGCATTTCGCTTTGCGGCCGACGTTCCAGGAACGTATCTCAGCCATAAAGCGAGGTATGGGTGTATATAAAACACAATAGGTAGGTATTCTTAAAAATTAATGCGAGAAATTACACCTGCGGTCTTGAGCCAGTTTTTTATAGTTTGGTTCACGTGGGAAAAACAATATTTGGCGGACCAGATGCCGACCGCTGGGTTAGATTCACACCGTGTGCACACTAGAAGTATTAACTAATAAATTGATTTGATTATTTATATTTTTATTTTTAAGGTTCACTGCGTCGATGAACCGGTGCGTCGACGAAACGGTTCCTACTTCGATTTGTCGAAGAAACAATTGTCGATGAAGTGATTAAACCCCAATTAATTACAAGTCATTGATATTTAATTCGTTTAGCAGTATGAAATAGAAAATAATAGGGAATACTCTGTAAGTGCAGACTTTTTTCTCAAGTTTCTACAATGCGGATCTCCACCCATTGGAGATAGTCGGAGATAGCCGGTCTTCGATAAAATTTATAATAATGATGTTTTGAGGCTCGGCACGGGCTCCCATATGATTAAACCCACTGTGTCTATAATTTCCACTTGAACTACTCCCCCCTTTTGCAATAAACACTTCCCATCATTCCATTCGAGTTCACTCCGCCGCCCACAACCAGATGAGCACAGACAGGGACTTAAAGAGCTCTTCCACGTGAATTCCCACACACACCTCCATTTAACAAACTGCACATCCTCCTCACTGTGCTTTCAAAACACCCCACTCTAAACCTCTCACAACAAACCAATTATAAGACCTGTATTATATTAAAAGATGTACTCTTCTAGTCTTCTGCTCAGTTTGCTTCAGTGCTAGGGAAACTCTGCAGGTGCTGGGATAGTCTTTTATGAGGTTCCCCTACACTTCCTCTTGGATTTGCTGGAGGACAATGCAGTAAGTGACATCTTTTCCTATTCTCAAGAGGCAAATTTGTCCATCATCCTTCATTTGATCCTTTCACTCTGTTGTTTTGTTGTGGGGCTTAAGGGGCTCAATCCACCAACTAAGCCTGCTTTTGGTAAGTGATTAGTGTTGAATTTGTCAATGGGTTTAGAAAGAACAATGGTGGAGTTTATTGAAATTGAAATTGTGCACAAGAGAGTAATGGGGGAAAGATTTTTTTTTTTTGGTCTATTCTATTGGAAAAATTTTTCCTCAGTCTGGATTTGCCATTGCAAGACACTTGTATAGTGAAAATCTTAAATTGGGTAAGAAAATGTGTTGGAAGATGGATTGATCTCCTCTTTTATTGCCACTCTTGGAATTTAAATAGATCAGCAAGTGGATTTAGCTCTCTGTATTGATTTTACTTGTTGCGGAAGAATGTGTATAGCAGACATTTGTTGAAACTAAAAAGACATTTCAATGGACTGTACTCAATTACTGAATTATTATTGGACTAACTTGTCTCAAACCAGCTTTCATTATTTACAGGATACTGCAACAATAGGTGCGTTCAATTGGCGAAAGGAAAGAAGAATTTTTCGTTTTGTTACTTTAGCGAAAGGAAGAAAAGTTACTTAAGAATGAACGCACTTATTTGTTGTTTCTTTCCTTTCGTGTGCCCATGCGCAAATCCGGGGTTTAGTACACACAAATTCGGTTTTTAGTACACACGAATCCCGTTTTTAGTAACTAACATTTAAAATGGCTGGTCGGTTATCTGTTTGCAATCCAAGAGATCATGCTTTTGGTCAGGTTTACTACCACATGATGGCAGATTTAATCGATTTTTACCCGTAAAACAGAAATTTTAACCCTTAAAACGAACGTTTTCACTTGTCAAACAAATTTTAACCCTTAAAACTGAAGTCTTACCTTCAAAACGTAGTTGGACACTTCAATCGTTTTGATTGTTGGATACGTCAATCGTTTTGTTGGTGTGGCCGACAATTGCGCATGATCCGATCGCAAAAGTAAAAAGTGAAATGAAGAAAAGTAACCGGATTGCTACTTTTGGCTAAAGTAACTTTGGCTACTTTCCTTTCGGAAATAATGACGTTTTTGACGTCACTTCCGGTCTCGAAAGTAACATAAGGAAAGATCCTTCTTTCCGTTCGCAAGAACGAAGAAAAAGACCAAATGTTGGATTGCAACAGACATGCTGATAGCACTGTCACGTTATTGTTCCTGGGAAGGTTAAATATTCAACAAAAGAATGCGCATACAATGATGCAATGATGTTTAATTACGCCTTACCTGCTTTAAAAGCCGTAGCTGCAAAAACTTGGATAAATTGCACTTTAAGAACCCTACAAAGGTCTTGACAAATACCCAGCTCCTGGATAAGGTGTACGAGGTCATTTGTCATCGTCACTTTTAATAGAGGCCCGCCAATGCCGATGCCTGCGGCGTCATTACATGACATTACTTTCCGCCCCTGCCCCTGCACTTCCCACCATCACCTTCCCTGCATTCCATCCGCCGCTTCCATACGCTTCTGCAAATATTCAAAACTCCAAAAATCCAAAGACGAAAAACAAGCAACCGGATATGTGATTTTTATTTTGTATAATTTACTCACCATTTCATAGAAATAACTTTTATCTGGATTTTGAAGTTATGAGTTCAATTTCTTTTATTCACACTCTGTGGAACAAGGAAATAAACATTGGCAAGGAAAAGGGAAAGGAAAAAAGTGAGCTTGATTTAACTTGATTCCCTTGCTCTACTCGCAGATAGAGGGCGCGTTTTGGGAAATTCCATAAATCAATTTTTATTTTATTTCATTCTTGCACTTTCATCACTTGTGCAATTGACATGGGAAATGAAATATGGAATGCTTTTGGTCATGTCTATATTGTATTTATTTATTTATTTATTTATTTATTTATTCTGGATGTGTAGTGTAGGTGGGTGTGAGTTTGTAGCTTAATTAGTTTTTAAACATATCTGTAATGTTGTTGTTCGTTTATTTCCTTATCGCAGCTCCACCTGGCTAATGCGAGAGCAATTAATTTGCCATTGACTCAACTCATTGCACTAATGAGCTGTGCACACTCCATTTTTATTTATTTTTTCACTGAAATCTTTTGTGTTTAAAGGCGACACAAGTTTGAGAAAATTTTATAGAATGAAATCTAAGTTTAGCGTACTTCTCGATTACAAGTCTCAGCAAACAATCGCGATTCATTTTATCGACATAAATCGAAAATTGGGGGATCAATTTTTCGAATCTACACCTTTTTGATGAGACGTTTGTTCGAAAGCGAATATTGGTGGTCCCGAGTACCAGAAATTTCAAAATAAAAACTGGTACCGATGGCACCAGCCGAAAAAGTGACCTTTTAGTTAAAAGATCAAAATTTTTATACCAAAAAGCGACCTTTTGTAGGCCAATAATAGTCACTGTCATGTTACATTGATGTAAAATGGCAATTTCCGATCTAAAAGATATTTTTCCTGCTAGTCCCGTCGGCATCAGTTTTTATTTTGGGCTAAAACTGGCGATTTTTGGTCTAAAATGTCAAATGTTCGTCTAAAATGTCAATTTTTAGCCTATAATGTCAATTTTTAGCCTAAAATGTCAATTTTTAGCCTAAAATGTCAATTTTTAGCCTAAAATGTCAATTTTTAGCCTAAAATGTCAATTTTTAGCCTAAAATGTCAATTTTTAGCCTAAAATGTCAATTTTTA
>JAQIXU010002671.1:0-11245 GCA_034701245.1 Strigamia transsilvanica
AAATGTCTAAATTGAACAAAATGACTAAAATAAATGTCTAAATTGAGCAAAATGACTAAAATAAATGTCTAAATTGAGCAAAATGACTAAAATAAATGTCTAAATTGAGCAAAATGACTAAAATAAATGTCTAAAGTGCCCAAAATGACTAAAATAAATGTCTAAATTGACCAAAACAATTGAATTTAATATCAAATTGGGAGAGATCTAGATTATGTGAATAGGGAATGGGTGCTCAACCAGAGCATTTATGGTACATTTATATCCAAAATCCATTAAAAATCCATACTAACCCACCATAAATCATCAGTCATGGTTTACTAATTTCGAAATTTCCTTACGCCATTTTCCTGAACGCCAGCCAAGAACAGCACTTTAATTAATTGAGCTGCGGTCTGCTATTAATGAGCTAAATGAGCCATGCACTGACCAATCTTGAGCCGCTCCAAATTCTTGCATAAATAAAGCTGCCAACTTCAGATACGAGATACCAAACAACAACGGAACTGAATATGCTCATGAAAAATCATCATATCTTTTTTAAACAGTGTCATGTTTCCACATTCATTGAAGACATAATCCAAAACCAATTTAGTGGTCAAACTTAGAAAAAAGGAAAGCCCTCAAAAGAGTACAAGAACCCTTTAAAGAGAACCCGGTGTCCAGTCACCTCATATAAAGTTTCATCACGTTTAATCCGCAGCAAAGCCCCAGTGATACAAATTATCGATCCAGTGGAAAACAGTACCTAGTTAAAACTGAGATCAAAAGATCAAAACAAACACACAGCACCATCAATGCAGATCGTAACCTTTCATTGCCAGTTAAAATCTTGTACAACTTTTATCAACTGTAATTAATTTCCTTTCAACACAAAAGTGCGTCGGATTTTAAAAGTCAATCAATCAAGCTATTTGATCGAGGATCGAAAACAGGATATTAAAAAAAGTTAGCACTCTAAACTTGTTAAATGAGTTTGATTCTCGCCGAGTGGAATTCAATAGGCGTCACTAAATTAGAACACTGCAAGTGCTTTCAAAAGAAGTTTACATCGATAGTGACAACCATCAAATTGCATTTTCCGATAGACTAAGTGGGCAAGTGGCAAACGCAACAGTTTCTAATTAAGACCAATTTTCGCACGAAAACAACTGTATTTACAGTTACACGATTTATTCTCACAGGTTAGGTTACAGGCCTTATTAGTTAAAGTTCATAATCAGTTAATCAAAAATTAAAAAGTAAAAAAAAAAAGTTTATTTGTGTTTTCTCGCAAGATGTACTGTGAAATCCACGTACCAGTTAGAGGAAACGGGAAATTTAAATTCAATTTCCCGGGAATTCCCGGAAATTTTGGGAAAATTTAGAGATCTCAAGAAAATAGTGAAATAGTTTTGTTTTGTTTTCTAATTAAAATAAATTGCATTTTTTCATGTTTTCATAATGTGTGTGTTTTTTACGACTTTACACAGCTATTTTCAATAATCCTAACAATAAACTTTCTTTCAAAATAGCTGTTATCTTTAAAAATAAAGTCGTTTTTCTTGTATAGTATAAAACGTTCTGTAGTAAATAAATTTCGCAATGTTTGTGAGAATATTTAGCATGTATTATACAAAAATAGTAATTTACTAGTCTCCAGCCTCAAAAAATGAAACTGCTATATATTTGCGCAGACAACAATTACATTTAGGTAGCGCTAGTTGAAACTCGAGGTACTACATCACCACGTGTTGTTTGTTTTATTGTTAAGGTAGTTTTCACCTATCTGAGCTAAATGGCATTGGTACGATATAATTTCGATAACTGGGAATGGGTTAAAAAATCTAACGTTTTCTTATTTAGTGCAGATAACCGCCATGACGGACGTCAGCTTATACCATAAAATGGCATAGAATTCCCGGAAATCGGGAAGTGTAAAATTGCAAAAATCCCCGGGAATTCCTTCCCAGGAATGACCCTCTAGTACTCGCGGTACCTTTTCGTTGGTCTCATTGTTGTCTATAGCTGTTGCTAGTTTCAGTTTTGTTTGTTGTTTGTTCATATTCCCTTGTGGTTGAATCCATTGTTCAACAACAAAGCAAGCCAAGTTTATCTAATCGCAGTGGCCATTGGATAATCAATTGTTTGTTTTGCATGAAAAAATTGGAGAAAAGGATGAATATTTCGATAATAATGCCTTTTATCTAAAGCGACCAGGTAAACCCAAACAATTGATGAAGTGGTTATCCAGCCTCAATAAATCCGAGATAACTTGATAACATGTCCTTATTGTTTGTCAGGACATCCGCGTATACTGTAATTGTATATTGTAATCTACACCTACCAGAAAAGTGAAAAATTGCTTCTGCACAGCATTTTTGTTGTGCTACTTTAACAAATCATTGGTTTAAGAAAATTGTTTGTTGGGTCTAGTCGTAAATCCTGCAGCCTGCGCCCGGTATCTTGATGCAAAAATCAAAGTGGAAAATCCTTTTGCCACACATATTCGCAACATATAAACGATCTTTAATAATAATAACAGGCAATGGCCACCAGGGCCAGCACTAACCTATAGTGGACGCTCAAACTCTGGTCCGAGACTTAATCCTTTGTATATTTAACAAACAATAAACTAACCCAGAGATATTCTGGATCAAACAGTCAACGTTAGAGCATGCTTTCCATCCTAAAACCCTTTTCGGGGCTCACAGGCACTACTCATTTGTATGCAATAAACAATTTCAGACTTTTCTGTTTACGTGTGCAAATAAATGAAATTTACTACTACACTCAACCCTCGTTATACGGCCGCTCTTTATACAGCGTTTCGCCATAACGGTCTTGTGCCAATATGGCTAAATTTTTATTTACGGCCTAATATTTTCTATATACGGCCAAAAATCGGAAAATTCCATAACAGCATTTCGCTTTCCAGCCAACTTTTCCGGAACCTATCTAGGCCGTAAAGCGAGGGTTGAGTGTATTTGAATTTGGCATCAAGATAACCTGTTATTGGATGCATTCAATTTGGTTTTGCAAAATTTGTTTATTTAAGTTCTTTTAAGTTAAAGATATAACATTTTTTCTGGTCATATGCTGGAGTTGGCTCACCTATTGGAATTATTTTTAGTCATTTAAGCAAACTTTAAGTATTTGTTTAACCAATTGGAACGCACCTAGTGATCTTTCACTGTAATAAATTATTTTCTTGGTCGATTGCGGTTCGTAAAATGGAGGTTCTACTCCTGTCTGAAATTTGTGCTTTTTAAAACAACTTCAACGCAAGAAGATGAAATAAATTTCAAATTCACACTATGTTTTATGAAGTTGAAGTTGTTTTAAAAAGCACAATTGGAAAAGTTAATTTTAATTTCATAAACAAATGTCATTTGAGAAGAGACTAGATAAGATGTAAGAAGATGAAATAAATTTCAAATTCGCACGCTGTATCTTATCTAGCCTCTCTGCAAATGACATTTGTTTTCAAAATCTTACAATTTAGATTCGACCATTCAAAAGTTACCAACAAAGAAAGAAAAATTTAAAATAAAAGTAATTTCCAGTCGAAAGACTAAAAGTATAAAATATCCTGCAATTGCGAGAGAGAAGAATAGAAACTGTAAAAGAAGCGAAAATAAAAATAATTTATTTGTCATGTGTTCAGACGAATTTCTCCAATTTGGAGTTTTGCCCACAGTGTCAAACGATTTTCCGGCGCAAATGCTGTTTAGCATTCAAGTGTCTGTGGCTAATTCAGAGCGGATTCTCGAAAATGAAGCGAATCTGATGACGGCTGGAAGCCAACAACATCAGATTTAATTATTCGAATCAAACTTCCTTGCCCTTCGTCAATTGCAAGTCGAAATCAAATTAAATTTAAGTGATTCCTTCACCGCCACCCCTCATTTACGAAACTTTACTCAACCGCTCAGACAAAATCTTCCAATAGGTTTATTTTACTCTTATTTTGCATCTGCCACGACCCACAAACAAATAAAAGAACCCAATAAACGACTTGCCAGTCACAGAGGAGGAGGAAAAAAAACTGAAAGAATAGAAAGCGATATGGGAAAAGGTCAACCATTCTAAACCACATCCGAATCTCGTTAGGCCTAACTCCTGTCAACACGTCACGCACTCGCAAAAAAAGAGAACAAACACATCACTTCGTGGCAGCAATTGGAAATCACCATTTCCTACAATTTAAAAACTTCATTTTTCTTATTCAATCATTCTGTTATTACTATTATTATTTCAAAATAAAATGGCATTGAAATTGTGTTGTCAAATGTAAAATTTAAAATCGATGATTGGTATTTTATACAAATTCTAGACATTATCAGCACTCAATTTGAATTTTTTCACATTAATAAGGCTTAAATTTTGAATTTTCCACATTAATAAAGCTTAAAATTTGAATTTCCATCTCCGTTCAATAGTCAAAACACTTTTTCTTACACCAAATTCTCATTTTATTAATAAAATTAGCCAACCTGATCCGATCGGCAACCATCAATCATCCAACTACATCAAACATTACACAAAGGTATAAATTCAATTTAATGATTTCCCGATACCACCAAGTTGTTTCCTAATCACATTCTCTCAAATAAGATATTTATAATTCATTTTCAATCACACAGTTATGCTCCCGTTTACACTTCAAAAATGGCTCTTATCCAAGATCAATATAAAAAAAGTGTAAACTCTTATCGCATTTATCTCGGCATAATAGAAAACGAAAATAAATCATTATAAACAACCGAATCCACACGACCAACATGTTTATAACCTAATAAACACGTAATTTAATCAACGAACATGTTAGTGGAATTTTTTTTATACTATAGCCTTAAAATAATTAATTAAAATGTATGCCCCTTGCTCTTTAATTAACATCTGCTCTTGTGCGAGTAAACAAACATTCTGCGGCATCCGTATTGCAACAACTGTGCTCGTTTTTGCAAGCAATAAATGCAGAATTGCATATTTCTGTCTCCCCTTAGACTCTTATCCTACTAACAGCTGTCGAGTAAAAAAGGGGAAAAAAACTTTGTAAAGTTGTACACTGCCAATAGAACTTTGCTTTTAAAGATGGTTGCTCAATGTAACAGTAACCACTGTTTTACAAGATATGTAATTTTTAAAAAAAATTGCTTTTTTTTGTTTGTTTGTTCGTCTCAAATATCGTTTTTTTTCTGGCTATCTGTCGCGTGGTTCAATAGACTGATTAAACTAATTATTTCACTTTTCCCGATCTCAAAAATCAAATTTTCGTCAATTCAATAATCAATAATCAATGAGAAATATCGTTTATCTTGATTTTCGTCCAGATTTTCGATTTTAAACTCATATGTTCATTTTTAATCCACCATTTTCGATTTCCGTTCCATCGATTTTCCGAGCTTTTATATTTAAATTTCAAACTAAATTGTCAAAACGTCAAACCTAAACATGAATTTTACACACAAAATTAATTCGAAGAAATACACAAATTGTCCTCTCATTTGTTTACTAAAAAGGACTTTGAACTTGTTTTCCAAACACATTAAGACTTTCCCTATTTCTTCAACTTTCTTCCATCAACATACTTCGTTCAGCAATTAAATAACAATCAAAAAGTGATGTTTATATTCTTTTCCCATCCTTGTTTTACAAACACTACTTACTTAATTGTTTTTACTGGCATGTGTGCGGCTGTCACTTTGATGGGCAAAAAAACAACCCAACATTTTTTTCCATCTGGAGCTTTGATTACATTAAACCGACCGCCAACCAATGCAGTAATTGTAACACAAACCCTTTGTCTAAAATGTCACCCTAATTAAACTTGACCCTTGAGAAAATTCGCTTAAATTATGATAATCACGACACGCGTGTCGCATTTCAAATGTGTGAAATCATTATTTCATAAACTTTTGTGCCAAAACTAAGAAAATTAAAAGTTGGACGAGATAATTCCAGTTTTTTAATCGTAGCGTAAATCAAATTAAATTCTATTTATTTATTTGTCAATAAAACCAAGTTAAATAAACACTGGGATTTATTTGGCATCCATACCGGTAGTCGGCAACGGTTTCAAAAGATCAAAGTTGCCGGTGCATGTGTTGTTCTCGATATTTTTTTTCTCGTATTAAGTGTGCATAGATGGCGCGATTGCGAACACAACACCTCAATAGTCAGTGACGTCTCTTGTTTACAGAACTCATCATGTTTCCAAGGATGAGTTCAAATTAACTTACAAATTATCATATAAATTCTCGCAAGAACGTGTTTACATTCAAGCTGTGAGTCTTTTCCACTTGCGTCATCGCGGTTTAATTTTCGTTCAAAATTATTCAACGAAAATTCAACTTCTTAATCGATGCCAAAAAATCATGTGACCAGTTCGGTTTTATTTTTACGCGACATTAATTTTACTACTTTTCTTACGGAAAAAAAAAATCGAATTAAAAACAACATTAATGTTGCCACGACGAAAATGCAGCCAAAACACCACAAGAAAGTTGGCACATCATTGGTTGTTTCAAACACAGCCAGATCCAAAGTCGTTTCTTTCTCAGTTATTTAGTAGGCTAGTGCCAGCAACATGCTTGAGTAAATCACATCATTTGCACACTCATCTTCAGTTGATGTCTGAATCAACATTGCAGTTACGTGTTAGTATTTATCTACAATAAACTTGTGTCTTTTTCTGTCACCAGAGTGCTGACAAATCTCAGACTGCTCTAACCCACAGATATTTTGGCTAAAACTGCAGTTCGCACCCGGAAGCTTGATTCCAAATTCATATTGCATATCTCAATCTGCGCGTACGATTTCCTAATTCCAGTGGTTGTTTTAGCAGTATTAAGACTAATGTTAAATCTAATGATACCTACATAAAAAAAGTAAACAAACATCTATAAACTCTATACTAAAAGTAATTTACAGCATAGTACCAAAATATTGTTCCCTTATTTTTTGACAATCGCCATGTTAAACGCATGCACAGCAATTGTGTTGACCAGAACTAGATTCTAATGTTAGGCTACCCCACATTTTCTAGTGTGAACAAAGTATTAGCGTAGTGTAATGCCAATGCAACGGATTATAACTTATAGAATTATGAAGAAAATTATGAAATTTTAATTGATGTTTACAATTATTGTAATCCGTTGCATTGGCATTACACTATGCTAATACTTTATTCGCACTAGAAAATGTAGGCTAGCCTAACATTAGAATCTAGTTCTGGTTCTTAGTGGGAAAGCATTTAGCCCAACTAGATCAGAGGTTCCCAACCTGTGGTACACGTACCGTTACACGAACGGCAAGCTAACGGTACGCGATAAGTGATCAATCAATAATGAAAACAATATTTTGCGTCATATCAGACTAGTTTTCCCAAAAATATTGACCTACTGGTACACGATAAGTGATGAATTAATAATGAAAACAATATTTTGCATCATTTCCGACTAGTTTTCCCAAAATGATTGACCTACTGGTACACGTCACCATATTGTACTCTACTAACAGATACACCATCTTAAAAAGATTGAAAACCTCTGAACTAGATAATTAAAATCCAGTTACATAAACTAGATAACTACCTAAGCTAGCCTAGAACACTTCCCACAATTCCCTGCACATGGTCAGTGGATTGTCTATTGGCTACACGATATGTGTTTTTAATTTTTGATGCGAACACATTAACCTAATCATTTTGTAGACTAAATCACCCAGAACTGGATGTTAGGCTAGCCCAAACTTTCTGGTGCAAACAAGGTATAACAGCATTTTAGTTAGATCGAGCCTCCATTGTTGTTGAAATCTGCCAACAGGTGACAGTACAGATTCTTTGTGCATGTGACAAATAGGATATTTGTTAAAGTCATAGGAAACGAGGGATTAATAATAAACTTTTAACCATTAACGTGAAATGTAAATGCAATTTCCCCTATCCAACTCTGATATGCCACAGGCTCGTCACTCTTAATGCGAGTCTTAATTCAATTCAAGGGTACGTGAGGGTAAACATTGCCGGCAAATTGGATTATGGCGACGGAACAAATGTAAGGGTAGTGCAGCAACAATAACGCGATGACATAAATATTTTACGACGCTAAAAGCGCAGCATCGCGCTAGGATTAAATCCGTTGCACTTATCACATGGCTTGTACGCAAATTAATGGCATACAGTTGAAACTAAGTGGCACTGATGGCGCCATTACCAAAAAGCCAAACATTCTGCGCAGGTGCCAGTCAGTTAACGTTTGTAATTAAAAAAGTATTTTATGTCATCGCGAGAGATTAAATTCCCCATTTCGCAATTTTTTGTCGGAAGATCTTGTTATAATGTGATCTGGGTCAAGACCGGTGTTGAAATCAACACGAGTTTCGCTCGTGGTTATTTCATTTACCTTTCATTAACTCAAACCCGTCCATGTTAAAAGATAGACATTTACGATTTCCTCTTTCGTCTGCCAATGCACCATCGCTGTGCATCTTACGGGCGCATCCTGGCAACCATTGTAACCGTTGCTCCAAACAATTTTTTTTTTATTCTCTTACTTTTGCTGAGCATTAAATATTTCAAGCACGATTTCTGTCCTTGAATTTGTTTTAAATCAATGCTTGTTTTCACTTTTTTTGCTCATTTCCAATTTTCACTCTTGCTTCAATAATGCGTAATTTGCAATTCTGAAAACAAGTTTAAATTGGAAAATTTCTTCTAGACTCACCAATAAGATTTTTTTTGGTTTTGTTTTGGAGAATCTAAAAAATTCTAATTAGTCCATCTATCCCACTGAGGATGATTTTTTTTTTTTTTAAATATTTAAAAAAAAAATTAATTTTAACCTTGAATCGATATGCAAGGAATTACAATCCTTGAGAAAACATTGAATCAGAAATAAATATGGATGAAAAAAGTCAATTACTTTAGCTTGGAAAGGAATTCCATGCTGAAATGCCTCTTCGCTATGTAGTGGAATTCTGCTGTCGTATGCATCATCGTGAACTAAGTTGTATTGTTTTTTCGAAGGCATGTTGTTTACCGTAATCTTGTTATTATTTCAACACGATTGTCACCGATTTCAATTTTGTCATTTTTCAAACTTTTTCATCCGCAATCAAGTGGGGAAAATTCCATTCGACTGGAATTCTTGTAAATTCATGGCTGATTGTTGTAATTTATCCAAATAAGCTTCAAAATTCCCTGCAAATTAAAAAAATAAGAGAAAAAAAAATTTGAAAAACACTGATAACAAAATTCCAAACATTCCTTAAAAAACCCAAATTTTATGTAATAAACTGATATTTTCCCGCTTGTAGATAAGAAATAACGACTTTGTGCATCTTTTATCTACGACTATAATTCAGGAATCGTGTAATTAAGTCAAAAAATGTAGTAAATTCGCGTATTAATTACAAGCGAGATGATGCTCAGATTATTTTCGGCTTCAGCTTTGCAGCAGTAACTTATTTTCAGTTCTATTCGCCCTAAATTTACCCTCTTACCATTGGAAATTGTTGATTGATAGTCAGGCACGCATCTCGATAAGCAATCCTTTTCAACTCACTCCACAGCCCTCAAATCGTTCAAAATCAAGCGCACGACTGCTTACAGCGTGGATCCTACCCAGCTCTTCGGCTGCAACCTCTTCCAGTGACACTTCCATGCGTCATATCCGTCATCTACAAAGACAAGTGTCCGCACTGACATCTTCCGACAATCGCAAGAAGCTTGTCAAACACATGTTTTTTTCCACGCGAAACGTTTTAGGCTCGTAATTCGCTTTCCAGCTCATTGAACCGATCAAACTCCACGACTGAAACCTGCAGTTTAAGATTTTATTTAAGTATTAATTTTAATACTTATAATGCAAAGTGCAGATACGGCCAAGTGGTATCAACAACATCCAGAGGTAATTAACTTAACGGCCGAAGTAAATAAACTTCAGTCGAGAACTCTTAGAAAACCTGGAACCGCATTAAACGAAATGTAAAAAATAGTTTCAGAAGTTGAACAAACACGAAAATACGACTCCAGATGAAAGACAAATGGCTTTTGATGTGTATTTAGATTTATGCGAAGGTATCAAACGTCATCACGATGATTATTTGTCAAATAAATTAATTTTCTCCTATTTATTCCAGATAAAAACTGGATGCACGTCGAGTTGAAATATTCCAGCACCTTAAACAAAATTTATTTGATTGGAATAGCTAGAAAAAACGATCCACAACGAGCAATTTTACCAATCAAAGGAGAAAATGGACTTTCAATTGCCGAAATCAAAGAAATTATAAACCATTTACAAGAATCCGCGAACTTGACGTCCGTTACGTTAGCCATCACTGGATCCATTATTGTTTACTACAATCTAGGGGATAACCCCTTATCAATTTTAGCCTAAATAATTGAGTGTTTGTATATATATATTTCTTTTTAATTACAAAAGTCTTCATCTATTTTAATACTGCAGTGACCCTACACTATGTAGAAATTACAAAATATAGGTATTTGATAACATGAGCAGTTTAATATAATTTACAAAGTTCATGGCAAAGAATCAAAACTGTTCTTGGTAATAACATTTTAAATTTCAATATGATAAAACGTACGAAACTAAAAGCTGCCTGATATTTCTCATTGCCAACATAAAAAGCTTCTTCGGCATTACATTAATGTACCAATTAATTAATTTTTGTTTTCGTTTCTTTCGCGCAATGTACACATGATTTGTCTTATCCCAGGCATTAATTCAAGGCATTAAAAAAAAAGAATATATGAGCAAATTTTTGTTTCATAACAATTAAAAATAATGAACATGTTAAACAATATTCATCTTATCTATACAAGATCATTCTAAGGCCACATTTAAAAGAAAATGGCACTTTGTGCATTTATCGTACATGTTTGTATATTTACTGTTATGTGATGTTGAAAAATTACAATTTAAAAAAACAAATTGAGAAAAATCTGGACGTCAGCACCAATCAGCAATGTAATCAAAATCCCCAAATAAAACTTGCTCTTCTACGGATAATGTTCTTGGATCTTTAGGCGGAGTTAGGACGGCTTTTTCAGCTGTGAATTCTTCATCAAAATTACTAACATCTTCGGAGGAGCGCTGCAATCATCCAAACATCATTTAATTAATTTTTCTCTTTCAATTTAAAATCAATAAATAAAAACTTACAACTGTTGGCACAAAAGGTGGCTTGACTTTCCTTTGCAATAAATCATCCCAATTTATATTCTGACAAAATTAAT
>JAQIXU010002672.1:0-11245 GCA_034701245.1 Strigamia transsilvanica
ACATATTATAATATCACAATATCACAATTGTGGAGAAAAAACTTTCAAATTATTTCGTTTTTTGTGAAATCAAATTGTTGCGCCTAACTGTGAATTAGCTTAAACGACATAAAAAAAAAAACACCCTTACCTTCACATGATTTGAAAATAACAAACCTAAACAAAACTGAATTGGCATTTTGGTTAGATCGAGCCTCCATTGTTGTTGTTGTCGTTGTTGTTGCCGATGCCGGTGTCGCGCCAACTTTTTCGAATTTTTTCGCCGGCGCCATCTCGGGATATTGGTGCGAACTCCTGCAAACCCCTGCAATACCAACAATGCTGCAGTATTGTTGGTATTGATATAAATATTGATATCTATCCGGATATCCGTGCATAAAATACCAAAAGTAGCCTACACTGAATTTTTTATCGAGGGCTATCGAATGCACTTTTCGGATTTGAAATCCATCGGGCGGTTTCGCAGGAGATAGAATCTAGACACACTCACAGACAAACTCCTCCCGATTAAGTATATTAAGTATATAGATAGATAGACAATTTCTTAAGTTTGAATAAACCAACAATAACAAAGAACAAAATGATCAGGAATTTAGTTTACGGTGGATGCTCTTGTAGGAAAATCAAGTTCACTGGTGGATTATTGGTGACTTTTTAGCCGGATGGTAAGTACAATTACATTTAATGACCATACATGAATTCCATTCAATTCATTTTATAAGCCACTATAACATCTTAATATTTTAAGTACTTAAAACTAAATTGACAGCTTAAATTTATGATTCCATGCTATTAATTACGCCAGTACAAAGGAAAATAAGGCCAACTCATATTGCTCATAAAACCAATTGAATGGAATTAATTAAACGCCGTTTTTACATGGCCATTATTAAATATAATTACATACTTGTGTATGTATATTATATATATAAGCTTACATATAAATATTGCCGACTACAGCAGTGATATCCGGCAGCGAAGATCTTCCAAGTTCATCTGTCGAAAATGAAATATCTAATCATTTTGTTCATTGTTTTTCTGTCGTGTATGGGTAAGTTATATTTTGCACAAAAATAATTAATTTATTATTGAGAGAGAATTTTGTTTTAATCTGATTAGCAATGACGGCTAATGCGGGCTGTACTGCTGATGATTGCAACACGAAGTGTATAGGGAGAGGCAGCAAGAAAGGTGAATGTGTTCCTGTTGGCGATAAACTTTCTTGTAAATGTGGTCCAATAACTAGACGAAAAAAAGATTGAGCTGAACTGGGCACGACCTTGTAAGCATAAAACAATTTTAAAATAGAAATAAAGAATATATGAGAAATTATGAGTAATTTTGAGGTTTTATTAGTTTTATTGGTTTTAATTCTAAAAAAAATAAGGTTACGGGAGAAAATTATTAATAATTTGCAACAAATTAAGACTTTTAGTTTGATTTTACCATTTTTAAACTTTAAAACATGGCGCCGGAAACCATCAAGAAACCAGACCAAAGAAAACCATCAGAATCGTTATTTGGGATGTATTTGGCATTTGGTGAAATAATGTACCACAAAAACAGGAAATGACATTCTTGTATCATTGGTTATTTCCTGTTCCATTTAGTGGTCAACATCAATTAATTAATTCAAAAAAAATTTATATATCTTCCGGAATTGGTTTATCGATCATGTTTGCCTGGAAAAATAAACAAATTTTAATTTTATCGGCTGGAAATGGATATTTTTAATTGTTATTAAGTGAATAAATCTATTTCGATGTTGTAAACTCAAATATGTGATTGAAACAAACCTAGTTCTATAAATTAAATTTATTATTGAGTCGATAACTCGAAACATCAACGTAGTTGTACACAGTTTGCCAAGTGGCCTGTTTTGTAACTCTCTCGTTTGATTGTCAATCTCTGGCTTCTCGTCAAAGGAGCAAATCTTTCGCCTTTTACTAAAGATTTCCGTGGCGAGGAGCATTCAATGAGTCTATAGACTAATTTTTGAAGTCCTGTCTTCGGATGGGATCATAAACAAACAAAAAGTAGAACGAAATCAAAAAGCTGGACTAGAGCCTGCATGGTGCCTGTACAAAATGCAGTTCATATTCCTTCGATTTCTTTGATCCAAAAATGTATATATTTCTCAGGTTTGTTAAATTATCACAATTATTTATTTGTACGGGTAACAATTATACAAAGAGAAATTTATCGGCTGGTAGCCGCGAAGCGGAGACCGGTCAGGACTACACGGCCAGATGATAATGGCGGGAAAAGGTTGAGACGAACGATTACATTACTGGATTAGCTGAATGTGTATCGAGAATAATCGAGATCAATTTAAATGGTAAGATATTACATTGCTATTATACTGCTCGAGCGTAATAGACGCATGTGAAAAATGTGCATGTATTTCAACATTTTGTCAATAGATAGTAAGGGTCCTCGAAAGCGGGCCAGGGCCCCGGGAAGACACAATTTAGTCGGGCCCCTTCCTGGTTTTCAGGCACAGAAAACAAAAATATTTTTTAACATAGTCAGGCCGATTTTGCATTCATGCAATTTCAAAAATTCTGTATATAAAATCACATATGAAATGCCCACTGCGCATGCGCCTACCCGCATTTCACTGTTTCGTGACGGTCACGTGGTCGTCAGGTCAATTTGCCCTTCCGCGCCAGTAGAAGTTTCACTTCAAAAAAACGAAATTATTAGTGAAAAATATCCTCATCAACATCCCCAAATAATTCCAAGACTTTTCAGTGGCACCGGAAACAAAATTTGTCCAAAAACACACCAAAAATCAATCAAGCTTCTATTTTATAATAACCTGGAAATGAAAAATAAACATTAAAGAAAAAAGGCTTTTACAATTAATTAAACACGAGGAGGAGCCACTTTTCAACAATGAAATCAACCATTTTAGTCTTTCAAAATTATCTGGACGCAACATTTTTGACGTTACATAAATAATTTATCTGTAGGCCGAGTGCATATTGAGTAATTAACAGAAATGGGTAAAGTTTCAAGGTTAGAATCTTTGAGTTTTCGAGTGGTTGCTGATTTTGTGTGGGATGTACTTAAAACTAAATCTACACCCTTGGAACAAACATTAGGGATAAGTACGTCGAAAAATTAAACAAAAGTAAATTTAATACATTTATTTCATATTTATGGAAAATTGATTTATTATTTCAGACCTAACCAATTTAGAAACCACTCTAAATCAGTTAAATGAATATTTGAGTTTGCGTAAGTTTTTATTTTAATTCATGAAAAATATGCAGTTTAATCATATAATTTATTTTATCTAATAAATTATCACAGACTTTGCTTATCTTTAACATCTATTCTTCTAGCCACACATTTGAAATTGGAGCTCGCACACGTTTTAAGTAAACAACACGATTCGTACAATTTATACCAAATGGCACTTATGATCGAACTGGGACTTCACTGCTTTGACGTTCAACGTTATTTGCACTTGGGTGGAAATTTGACATCCATAAATTTGCTTAAATTTGGGAAAAAAGTAACATTCTTAACTACCGTAGCCTAAGATCATTTTATCTAATATTCATGCGGCATTAATTAAGATAGTAAATACATTCAATCCAACGACATTTATTTGGTGAGCCCAAACCACTCGATTGATGATGTTGGACTATAGAACATTTTTCAAAGTTTTCAATTTCTTTTCTTTCATTTTTTTGGAACAGGGCATAAAAAAGTTAATTCTTTTTAAATGGAAGCACAACCGAAACACATCAATTCAAACCCAAGAGTTTCTTATGACATCATTTCCATACCTGCAAGAATTGACTTCCAATGGAACTTGCTGCAACGACTACACTTTGTGCTTAGTCGCTAAACACTGCCTGCATATGAAAAAACTGGATGTGAGTTATGCCCACGGTGTAACAGATCGAGGAATCAAATGTCTATGCTCACCGCAATCGGCAGCCCAACAGTTAGTGTATTTGAACCTTTGGGACACAAGAGTGACTTCAAAGGGAGCAGAAAAAGCCTTGAAGCACTTGGCATGTCTGGAAAGCCTAGTCTGCAGCAATGACAATACTATTGGTCTTCTTAAATCTCTGTCGACGCAGGAATTGGTGTTTCTTAAATACAAAGAAATGTCAATAACCTTTACAAAAATGACAGAAAAGAGATATAAATCCAAGGATTTGATCCACAAACTTCCCCTGATTTTCCCCAATTTATGCGACGTCTGGATTAGGTGCTACGTGACCATCGAACCAGAATGCTGGCTTTTTTTACGATCTATATCAAAAATTAAAAAATTAGAACTCTTCTCATTCCACGACTCCAATGCCGCATGGGATTGCCGTAACTACCGCACGAATTTGAATGTGCAAATGAAAAATTTAACTGTTCTTTATTTGACTTTATTGACCGATGTTTGCTTCCATGCAATGTTAGATAGCGTACCATCTCTTCAGTATTTGACCCTTAACGCTGTGGATTCAGGATGCACTCACGAACAAGCAGTGACTATCTATTCGAGTGTTTTGCATTTAGCACTAATAGGGACTGAAAAACCAGTGGTGGAGAAATGTATGGGCTTGTTTCCCAGAATAAAAACCTTGGCATTGATGGCTTATGACGAAATGCAGTTCTGGATCACCAGTGGGAATTTAACCAATCTAACACATCTGAGTTTGGTGCGCTTGCAAATGGAAACTGCGGCATTTTTAGTGAAAAACTGTAAAAATTTACAGGTGCTTAATTTATCCGACCAGCTGCTAGTAAGCGAGGAAGCAGTGTGGTTTCAAAAACACAGTCCCTGTGTCAAGATGACGCATTATGATATCCACTGTGATGCTAATTGGTTTGAAGATGAAAAGCTTACTTTGACTAAATTAATGTGTGCTTAATTTTTTATGACTTTGATACTGTGTATGGATGGCTCCAAATAAAACAAAAAATTAAATGTCACTAACGGCCTTTCGAGCCTAAGATCGTCGTCAGTAGTGAAATAGTTGAAATAGTTGTGCAGTTGCATTCGCCATCAGCCATGAAGTTTGGGAATTTTAAACAAAACTTTGTAAGGGAAATTTGTGAAGAAATAAAAAGATAGCCGCATAAGCTATTAGCAAAGTTTTTAATACAGAAATAATTATCCGTAAATTGCCGATATTAGTTGGCTAATGATAACACTATCTTTATAGTCCCTATGAATACTAGCCGCATATTATGATGAATTGTAGTTTAGGTTTATACACAGTAGGCGCATTGATAAAGTCAATTAAACTTGTTTAAATTTTCTAAACCAGTCTACACGTAAGATTTTACATGTTAAATTTGACATTTAGACTGGTTTAAAAAAATATAAACTAGTTTAAATGACTTTACGAATGCGCCTGGTGTCACATCATAGTTTAAATTGTGTACTGCTATCTTGGTGTGAAGCTTTACAAATTACAACTACTTTATTTATTTAGGCTGTGGATTTCAAATTCATATATTCGTTTTCAATTTGATTTTACTTTACATTAACTAGTAAGTGCGTTCACAGTTTCTGTTTATACTGTTTTGGCATTTATACCGGGCGAGGCAGAAATACTGTTCTCTTCCAATATTTCTTAAAATAAAAAAAAAATATATATATTTAACTACACCACACAAGTGGTTTAGAGATAGAACAAAATTTCCAATTATAAAGTTGTAGAGCATCATCTGTTTAGTACAAAATAATTAACCTCATATTTAGTAGTTCCATGTTTCTGCGTACAGAAGCCAAAAGCCTTTGTGTAATTTCAGTAAAAGCCCCTCGAATTCTTAATTCCTGGTCATTAATATCAGCAGGCTCCATTTGATACATTTTTTTCTTTATGAATTCCCAAATGAAGAAGTCAAGTGGACTTTGATCTGGAGACCTAGCAGGCCAATTAATTAGCCCATCACACCCAATCTAACGGTTTGAAAATGCAGTGTTCAGATGGTCTCTAACACAGAAACATGGAACTTTGAGCACAACTATGCATCACTGCAGACAGTGGTCATTTTTAACACATTATGAAATAATTTTTTTGTTAGCATCATAGCACGGCCCTGCCAAAATCCTTCATAAACATAAGCACCAAAAACTGCAAAATCACAAACGTCGCTGAGGTAGTTTTTCAAGTGGTTTATGTCAAGTTTAGGTTTTTTAAAACCAAATTCAAAATGGCTGCCATGAAAGTTAGATCGAGGGGTCAAACTTTCCAATTGTCACAATGCTTTCAAACGAAGTATCTTCCTCTTAAAACGTGAGTAAAGGCATAATTGTGCTCAAAAAATTGAGTCACAAAAACGAACACATTGATAGTTAGGCGTACTTTAGCTCCTAAGAAAAGTTGATTTCATGCATTGCTTTTGACAAAAATGAACAAACAAATTTAAAATTTTGCCATAAAATTTGTTGAATTTTCGTCGAATTTTTGTCCATCTACATACACGCGGCGCGTCACTGCGCATGCGCGCCTCTACGCATGCGCGTTTCACTTCCGTTTCACTTTTTCATGCCGGTCAGGCCAATCGAAGTTTCACTTCAAAACCAAAATTCATAATTATTTTACTTTTATTTCCATTGATATTTATAATTGTAAAATTCTTTGTTCGTCTTAAGGTATTGGACACTTGGCTTTTTCTTATTTCAACTAACACAGTTGCATTCATCATCATCATTACAATAACCGCCATATTTTGAACCATTCTTTTTGCAACTTTGGCTGCAGTCAGCGCGATCACAGGCCGAGTTAGCCATCATTGCTAATCAGGATAAAACATGTCAATGCTCACTAGTGAATTAATTAGTTTTGTGCAAAATATAACTAACCTGTGCACGACACAATAACAAGGAACAAGATAATGAGATAATTCATTTTCGACGGATGCTGTTGTAGGAGAAAAAAGTTGACTGGCGGATGTCGCTGACGTAGTTGCTATACGATTCAATTGGTGTTATGAGACACTTTCAATTTTAATGTAATTATTACGGTAGTTAAAGTGAATCTATAGCTGAACACCACAATAAAAAAGTAAAAACCGTTAATGAATACACATAACTAAATAGTTTGACAGCAGTCACCGCTAGAGTTGGGTTTCGGGGATTTCCCGACGGGAATTCTAGAGAAATTTTCTTGACTTTCCATCCCGAATCTCGAGAATTGAAATTTTCAACATTTCGGGAAATTCCGTAGCTCGAGAATTCAAATTTTTATCATTTTGGGAAATCCCGAATCTCGAGATTGTGATTTTCTGGGGAAATACCCAACTCTAGTCACCGCTTTGATGGAGGAGTCTGCAGACTACTTCCCAAAATGTCCTGGGTATCCAGTTGAATTGCTCAAATGTGAGACACACACAACCAAACCTGGCTTCAGTATCTAGATCATGGTGATAATGATGATTATTGCGAAAGTAGGATATATTTATTAAGAAATTTGGAAATAAATGTAAGTTATTACAGCCCCACTGATTTAGGAAATTAGGAAATTAAGTCTTTATTTTTAAATTTAGATAAAGGGAGCAAAGACTCAGTGGCGTACCTAGGACTTTTGCCGCCCAGGGCGGTCTCCAATTAGCCGCCCTTTCTATCTCCAATTTGCAGCACTTTCTAAGTCAATCAAATGGTGGTTTTTATAAATGACATTATCGGCTGCACGATGCCAAGAGTAGATAAATTAATTGTGCAAATATCGAAAATAAAACGAAAATATATTGGATTTTAAATAAATATTTATAAGTTTTGTTATTAAAATTTGGAATTTCTCGACGGAAATATAAAAAATCCTGTCCCAAAATATGTACCGCCCGGGGCGGACCGCACTCACGCCCCCCCCCCCCCCCCCTTAGGTACGTCACTGCAAAGACTCCACTGTGGGGTCCTCACATTTGTAATTTACTTACCGGTATGCGTCAGAGTCGGATTAGCCAAATAGCAGAAGTAGCAAAAGCTACGGGCACCGCGTGTCTGAGGCTCCGCGCCTATAGCAGAAAAATTTTAGCTTGTAAAATTTTGGTTTAAATATTTTTTTTTCAGATCTAGCTTTTTTCAGCAAAAAATAAATTTCCTGATAAATTTTTATTTTTATTTTTTCTCATTAGGGCCTATTGGTAACATTTGTTACTGGCCCCGCGCTGGCTTAATCCGGCGTATGTTTCCAAACAAAATTTGTCCAAAAACACACCAAAAATCAATCAAGATTCTATTTTATAATAACCTGGAAATAAAAAATAAACATTAAAGAAAAAAGGGTTTTACAATTAATTAAACACGAGGAGGAGCCACTTTTCAACAATGAAATCAACCATTTTAAGTCTTTCAAAATTATCTGGACGCAACATTTTTAACGTTGCACAAAAAATTTATCTGTAGGCTGATTGCATGAATGCGTGATGAGTAATTAACAGAAATGGGTAAAGTTTCAAGGTTAGAATCTTTGAGTTTTCGAGTGGTTTCAGATTTTGTGTGGGATGTACTTAAAACTAAATCTACACCCTTGGAACAAACATTAGGGATAAGTACGTGGAAAATTTAAACAAAAGTAAATTTAATACATTTATTTCATATTTATGGAAAATTGATTTATTATTTCAGACCTAACCAATTTAGAAACCACTCTAAATCAGTTAAATGAATATTTGAGTTTGCGTAAGTTTTTATTTTATTATTACTGTGCGTATATTCCTAATTCATGAAAAATATACAGTTCAAGCATATAATTTATTTTATCTGATAAATTATCACAGACTTTACTTATTTTTAACATCTATTCTTCTAGCCACTCATTTGAAGTTGGAGCTCTCGCACGTTTTAAGTACAGAACACGATTCCTACAATTTATTCCAAATGGCACTTATGATCGAACTGGGACTTGACTGCTTTGACTTTCAACGTTATTTGCACTTGGGTGGAAATTTGACATCCATAAATTTGCTTAAATTTGGGAAAAAAGTAACATTCTTAACTATTGTACCCTAAGATCGTTTTATCTAATATTCATGCGGAATTAATTAATTTATATAACACAAATAAGACATTTATTTGGTGAGCCCAAACCACTCGATTGATGATGTTGGGCTATAGAACATTTTCAAAGTTTTTAATTTATTATCTTTCATTTTTTTGCAACAGAGCATAAAAAAGTTAATTCTTTCTAAAAAGAAGCACAACAAATTCACATCAATTCGAACTCAAGAGTTTCTTATGACATCATTTCCATACCTGCAAGAATTGACTGCCAATGGGACTTGCTGCAAAGACTACACTTTGGGCTTAGTCGCTAAATACTGCCCCCATTTGAAGAAACTGAATGTGAGTTCTGCCCACGGTATAACAGATCAAGGGATCAAATTTCTATACTCACCGCAATCGGCAGCCAAACAGTTGATGTATTTGCGCCTTGACGATACAAATGTGACTGCAAAAGAAGCAGAAGAAGCCTTGAAGCACTTGGCATGTCTGGAAAACCTAGTCTGCAGCAAAGACAATAAAATTGGTCTTCTTAAATCTCTGTCGAAGCAGGAATTGGTGTTTCTTAGCTACAAAAAAATGTCAATAGTCTTTACAGAAGAGACCGAAAAGAGATATAAATCCAAGGATTTGATCCACAAACTTCCCCTGATTTTTCCCAATTTATGCCACATCTTAATTTTTTGCAATGTGTCCATCGAACCAGAATGCTGGCTTTTCTTAAAATCCATGTCAAAAATTAAAAAATTAGAACTCTTATCAGTCTACCACTCCAATGCCGGATGGGATTGCGATAACTACCGCACGAATTTCAATGTGCAAATGAACAATTTGACTAGTCTCTATTTGACTTTATTGAACGATGTTTGCATCCATGCGGTGTTAGATAGCACACCATCTCTTCAGTATTTGACCCTTCACACTGTGACGTCAGGATGCACTCACGAACAAGCAGTGACTATCTATCCGAGTGTTTCGCATTTAGCACTAATAGGGACTGGGGAAGAAGTGGTGAAGAAATGTATGGGCTTGTGTCCCAGTATAAAAACCTTGGCATTAGAGGTTCATGACGAAATGCAGTTCAGGATCACCAGTGCGAAGAATTTAACCAATCTAACACATCTGAGTTTGAATTGCTTGCAAATGGAAACTGCGGCATTTTTAGTGAAAAACTGTGAAAATTTACGGGTGCTTAATTTATCCGACCAGTTGCCAGAAAGCGAGGAAGCAGTGTGGTTTCATAAACACAGTCCCTTTGTCAAGATGATGCATTATGAAATCTGTGACGCTGATTGGTTTGAAGGTGTGCTTAATTTTTTATGACCTTGATACTGTGTATGGATGGCTCCAAATAAAACAAAAAATTAAATGTCACTAAAGGCCTTTCGAGCCTAAGATCGTCGTCAGTAGTGAAATAGTTGAAATAGTTGTGCACTTGCATTCGCCATCAGCCATAAAGTTTGGGAATTTTAAACAAAACTTTGTAAGGAAAATTTGTGAAGAAATAAAAAGATAGCCGCATAAACTATTAGCAAAGTTTTTAATACAGAAGTAATTATCCGTAAATTGCCGGTAGAAGTTGGCTAATGATAACACTATCTCTATAGTCCATATAAATACTAGCCGCATGTTATGATGAATTGTAGTTTAGGTTTATACACAGTGTCAGATCATAGTTTGGATTGTGTACTTCTATCTTGGCGTGAAGCGTTACAAATTACAATTACTTTCTTTATTTAGGCTGTCAATTTCAAATTCATGTATTCGTTTTTAATTTAATTTTACTTTACATTAAGTGCGTTCACAGTTTCTGTTTATACTGCTTTTGGCATTCATACCGGGTCAGGCAGAAATACTGTTCTTTTCAAATATTTCTTAAAATAAACTATAAAAAAAATATTTAACTACACCATTGTTAGAAATAATGTA
This sequence comes from Strigamia transsilvanica, assembly GCA_034701245.1. Taxonomy (NCBI): domain Eukaryota; kingdom Metazoa; phylum Arthropoda; class Chilopoda; order Geophilomorpha; family Linotaeniidae; genus Strigamia; species Strigamia transsilvanica. The sequence continues at coordinate 10,901 of JAQIXU010002672.1, forward strand.
GGTTATTTGTAACAATGCTATCTGATTTCTATCTTTAAAACCATAAGAGATAGAACAAAATTTCCAATTATAAAGTTGTAGAGCATCATCTGTTTAGTACAAAATAATTAATCCTATACTTTTGTCATAACATAATCATTTTCAGTGATAATAAGTAACTACAATTGCTGTAAAAAACAATAATTCTCTTACCTGATCTACTTTACTAATTTAGCCTAATGTTAGGCTTAAAAATGCAAAATAATGTAAATAAACAACAATATACTAGTAATTTATGACATGGTACTGAAATATTGTTGTTTTCCTTCATTTGTTTAGCATTATTTAGCCGAATATTAAGCTTAA
>JAQIXU010002673.1:0-11244 GCA_034701245.1 Strigamia transsilvanica
AGTGATAAATTAAATTTGAATTTTCAGTTTTTCACTTATCTGGAGAACGTGGCACGCGTAAACTTGGTAATTGAAATGACAAGTTTGTAATGAGTTTTTGTCTTTATTTTTCTAGATAAAATGGAAATAGATTTTGAAAACGAACTGGCGTCAAAAATGGCAGAAGGCGTGCCGAGTCCTCCTGATAGGGAGTATCAAAAGAATGAAATTGAAAATTTAATGAAGAAACCGCTTAAGAAAGGCGATGTTTGGTAAATACGGAAGTAGTGTTAACTGTTGTGATTACCCAAATGCTAAATAGCGGTGGATTAGAGTAGTGTTTTCATGCAATTTCACTCGGATTGCTATTTGTAACGATTATACTACAACTTAGAGGTCACTAGAATTATATTTAGTTACTACGAGCCTCGCGTAATAACATATTGACTTTTAATAGTTAATGCTGACTCGGGGAAGCAAGCTTGGAAGCTATTTATGTCATTTTCTTAAAACTTCCCGTTTGATTTCGTGAATACAGGTACTTAATTGATAATCGATGGATCAGGCTGTGGAAAAATTATGTCGAAGCGGATTTTTGGGACAGGAACATTGTGGGACCACAAGGAATCCATCCTGGCCCAATTGACAACAAGCCGTTGTTCAAAGGCGAGTTCGTTAACAAATAAATAAAATTGGAATCGATTTTGTTTTTTTGATTTTTGCAGATGTCTGTTCTGAAGAAGGTGTGGAAATACGTGACCATTTAATCGGCGAATTAGATTATGTCGTTTTGCCCGAAGAAGTGTGGAATTTATTGGTCTCGTGGTACGGATTAGTCGAAGGTCAGGAACCGATATCCAGAATTGTAGTCGAATATGGAAACTTTGTTAAACATTGCAAAGTGTGTAAATACTTGAAGAGTTGTTGTTTGCACGTGTGTTTATGTTGTTTTATTCGTTTCTCGAGGTGGAAGTTTATTTAATGGAGTTTAAGCTATGCGAAAATAATAATTTAGACACTTGTATATCGAGGAAGTTTAGTAAAGTAGATACTATTGGTAAGGAATCATCCGCACGATCCAACTATATGTATGTTCTAATAATGTGAAACAACGACGTATATTTCAGAGCACATTGAACAAGAGATGAGAAAATTGTTCAACATACCAACAGATAAGGAAACACGGCTATGGAACCGTTACACGAGTTTCACATACAAACTTCTTAGTAAAAAAGAAGCAACTGTGCAGGAAGCAGGTTTATACCAAGGACAGGTGTTGGTGATCGAAGTGAAAAACGAAGATGGCACCTGGTCGCGCCAACTCAAGTGGTGATTTCAATCCAATCTCACACATTTAAAAGTTATAATTGTTTACTTTTAGGTCTACTCGATATGGGTCTATGAGTGGGTACAGCAGCAGCAGCTGTGGATACTGTTCGATGTACAACGAAGGTACGGCTGGTACAGCACAAATAGGTTTATGTGGTCGTACCAATATGGGTAACACATGCTTTATGAACTCAGCAATACAGGTTTCTTTTTTGTATTATTTTTTGGGTCAACCATAAATAACCCTAAGAAAAAAATCAAATAACATAAAGTAAGAGGTAGAAGATCCCTTCAAGCTAAATATGTCAACATCATATAATGCAAACGAGGAAGTAACCCACGAATTCAAATAAGAAAAAAAAAACAATAACATAAAAACAAACTAACTCACCCACACCCCCAAAAACACCACCTTACAGTACCCCTATTTTGTTACGACTTTTCTCAAAACACATAAACGCACCAGAGTGATGGGCGATATGTGCCTGTTGTATAAACTCATTCAAAAAAACGAACTAACTAAAAATTACAACTAAATCCTATTTCATTTTTTATAAAAAACTCCAATAACAACAATAAATGTAGGCCACCACCACCACACACCATAACACAACTGCACATTGACTTGACATAAAAGAACAAATCTCAATAAAACAACACTTTCAAATTATCCAAAACAGCGATACACAAGCCCAAAATAAGGTCAAACCAAGCGTGGATTATCGTTTACAGGACAGGCTCCTCTGATTTTGAAATTTGAAATCGTTATAAAAAGTGTAAAAACATGTAAAAGCGGGTTCAGAAAGTATAAAAACGTGCAAAAACAGGTTTGAAAAACATAGAAACGCATAAAAACAAAGTTAAAATCTAAATAAATAAATAAAATATCGATCTCTTGATCAATATATGCAAGAATGAAGAGCAAGCGTTCATTGGAATCAATTTACTGACGATTCGACTTAATTTTCAAGCTGCAAGAAAGCTCAACCCAACTTCTTGCGTTTCAATTGCGAGCTGCGGAACTTCCAAAATGGCCACCCAAACAACCAGCAAATAAAACGATTTTCTTTTCAATTTCTTTATTTTAATAAACTTTTATTACAACACACGAAATTACAAAACTGCACACGGCCAATTCACTAAAAACTAAACAAATCACATCAACTGCACGTTGGAAAGCTGCAGACATTTATTTAAAAAATTTGCCGCGTCAGGCACGATTAACGAAGAAATCAATGGCGGCAACTAAAAACAAAAATCAAACGAAAATTAAACCAACTGACCCAAAAAAGAAGCGGTCGTCAATCAACTCACTTTCCCGGGATGCGGCACAGACAATTTCTGCAGCGAAATAGCCAACAACTCCCTGGGATCGCAATTATTGCCGTTAAAAGGATCATGTACCTCGCTTTACGGCCGGGATACGTTCCTGGAAAGTCGGCCGTTAAGCGAAATACCGTACTGTATAATGAATCAAGGGCCGTTCCCCCTGATTCGATAGGGAATTTTCCGACTTTTTGGCCGTATACCAAAAATGTTAGGCCATAAATCGAAATTTAGTCATAATGACACAAGACCGTTATGGCGAAAAGCCGTATAACGGGGGGCCGTATAGCGAGGTATGGGTGTATTGTGGTCAAAACTGAGTTTGGAACTATGCTTGGTTTTTGTGGGTAGTTTTCCCTGCCCATCACTATGCTACAAGCACCACAGCGGCTGCAACGTAAATCTGCATCCAGCAACTCCAGCATCAGCACCGGGCCAATTCCAGGAACTGGTCGGCTAAAAACAACATCAAAAAATTAACCTCACATAACATTGCACCTCCACACGCGAAAATACTTACCATTTTACCGCACAGCGCTGTCCTCGGAGAGAGTTTGCTCCAAATAAAGTGCATTATTCATATTATGGTTATTGTTATCGTGCTGAAGCTTACGTAAAATCTAGTATACTTATCAACAGCGTATTCGGTGTAAAATAAAACAAATACCAATTCACAACTTGACTAGAATTAGTTTTTCAAGTCGAAGTGACAACTTCCTGTCATGGCGTGAAAAATTGTCGAAAACCAGTGGGAAATGGACTAGCAACGTGCAATGAAGAAACTGGGCTGTCGCCCTTTAGGGAGTTATGGGTCCGGCCAGTGGTAGACGCACCTTGCGTTACTGGAAAGCCTGCTAAAAATTTAAGCTGGGATTTCAAGGGGCAAGAAAATTGCAAACTGAATAACTAATTGATTAATTAAGTTTTTCACCCCAAATTTTGTCAGAACATAATTTACTATAATATGAACAAAGTCAGTAAAAAAAAAAAAATTTATTTTGCAAGATAAAATTTTTTTCCTATTCATGAAGTGTCAGTGCTACAAATGTATACATGGCTGGTATTCGGAAGGTTAATCAATGGATTTGGTTTCAGACAAACATGTAGTTGAGGATTTATACAAGAACATGGAAAAAAAGATTGGTAAATTTGAGGATTTAGTATCTGCATTTGAGATGGCAATCCCGATGAAGGAACTCGTCCAGGGGTCGTGATTTAATCATGAGAATTATTTTAGAAACTCTGACTAAACTACAAACGGAGCAGTGCGATAATGTGGAAAACTACGAAAAGACACTGATCACCGTGATAACTGCCAACAGTAAGTTATACAAACTTGTGTCAGTTATGATTTTAATTTTGATTTGATTTTAGATAAGTTGACTAAAACTGTGGGTAAGAATGGATGTGTTAACACATCAGAAACGAAAAGAATTAAATGCAAAATTTTTTCAGCCGAGGATAAGAAAATCCTGAGCGACAAGTTCGGTATGAATAATCATAAACAGTTTATTTATTTATGGGTCGCAGTGACACTCGGGGGCGATGGTGTCATCCCTCGAAAATGGTGTCACCCCTCGAAAATGGTGTCACCCCTCGAAAACGGTGTCACCCCTCGAAATTTGTGGAAGTTTGATTGAAATTTGTCGAAAATTGATTGAAATTTGATGAAATTTGTAGAAATTTGTCGAAAATTGATTGAAATTTGATGGAATTTGTGGAAATTTGTTGAAAATTGATTGAAATTTGTTGAAAATTGATTGAAATTTGTTGAAAATTGATTGAAATTTGTTGAAAATTGATTGAAATTTGTTGAAAATTGATTGAAATATGTCGAAAATTGATTGAAATTTGTCGAAAATTAATTGAAATTTGAGCGCCACCTACCTTGTCATTTAAACAAACCAGATTTGCATAAATCACCAAGATGATTGCACATATTTTATTGCATTTTATTACACTCCAACACCGAGTTGGAATTATTGTAAGAATGCAATAGATATTGTAAAATTAAATAAAAATAAGAACATTAACATTGTATTTAAACACTCCTTTCATTTCTTGTTTACATTAGGCATTACGTTGCTCTTTCTCTCCCTGGTCGAAATTCTCTGTTTGGGCCTTTTTTGGCCCAGCTCCTGTATGTTGTCACGGTGGGAAGGATTGGGGTGGAAGTGATCCACTAATCCAACTTGGTATCCACTTCCTGTCTAAGGAAGGGGCTGGCCAAAAGGGATTAGGATTAACGGCCGGTCCAATCAAATCATTCGATACTGACCCATGGTACTCCGGTGCTCTGGTCATTTAATCAATATTCTAATTCATTCCATCTATCATATCTCTGTAAATTTGTGTAATTTGGGTCAACACAAATAAGGATGTTTATCACTCAAGGATTTTGAGTTAACTGATTTGCTTATTTTATGCGAGAACAATGCTACAGTGCAGTATACATTCATCTTTGCGCGTAACAATGCTGCGCTATTGTAATCATTCAAAGCAAATACAGAATATTATGTTTATATCAAAATGGCTGGATATAACACATCCGTTGCTGTGCCGTACGATTCGACTCGACTCCGTTCAGTCGCGATGAAATCAGATGTCTTCACTTGTTACAAGTACGTGAGATTGTTTCAAACTTCCGATTTGAGCACAACTGATTTACAAATTATTTGTATTTATTTATTTTATTTATTTATTTATTCTATGTTTAGATGTGGTAGGAAAAGTGTTATTTGCCAGATAGATCCCAGTGGTGCCACAATCTGCTTCGAATGTATTTACTTGGCATCTTTAAGCAAACAAGTACTTGTAAGTTTAATATTGACAAAATAGCCCAGGCGTCTATTTAATCACAGGCGAAAAAATAAGTGCACTGGAATGTTGAATAGATGTTGCTGGGCACTTCTACTGTTATTAACCGTGCAGGAATTTCAAATTCTTTTCTCAGGAGAAAGCTAGTGGAGCCACGCAGTCGAAGGAAGAAGATATTTGTCGTTATTGCAGCAGTGTGATCGATCTAAACACAATTGAAGTAATTACTTTACAAGTTACGAGTTACTGGTAACCAGTTACTTTTTCTAGTAACAAACGCGGTAATGTTTATCTTTTACTTGTAGTAACTACTTGTAGGGACGGTAACTCGTTAATTTTAAAGAGTAACTGTTTTTAAAGTTACTTTTTTGCTGAAATCATTGGAATGTAACCCCTATTACAGAAGACAAATTCACACAAATCTCACGCAACAATTTGAACTTGTAACACATTCCCTATTATTTCCTATTTCATGCTGAATATTAGTGACTTTTAATTAATTTAGTAAAAAATAAAAAAAAAGCATAAAATGTGTTAAAAATAGTAATGATTACAAGTAACAAGTTACTTTTTCTGAGTAACTGTAACAGTAACGAGTTACTTAATAACAGTAACTGTCCCAAAACTGTTAATTTAATGGTTAAAATAGAAGTTTATGAAAGATGATCAGCCAAGAGGCTGACAACCACAAGTCCTTTTGATCACCAACCGAATCATTTACAAAAATTTGTTATATCACGGTTCATTATTGTTAAAATTCAGTTTTCAACATTTAAATATTTTTTTACTAAATCGTCTTTTATTTGCCAGAGCCATAATGACAGTTGTGACATGTATCCAATCTACTGCAATTTTTGTAATGCCAAATTTATCCGTCGTACGGTGAGTCTACTCAACTCTGAAAAGAATTTGGATAAAGAATGCTAAACTTTGATTCCCAACAGATGAGAAGCCATGTCCAAGAATGTTTCCGTAGTTTATGCCGGTGCAAGTTTTCGCCAATCGGGTGTGAATTTCAGGTGTGCACATATCCCAACTAAAATTAAACGAATTCTACAATGAAAACATTGCAGGGGAATCAATTGGAAGTTGAAAAACACGAAAGCGCTAATTCTCACGCCGAGTTGATCGTGAAATTATTGCTGACTCTTCAAACTGAAGTAGAATAATTGCAATGGGGATAAATTATTCGCCCCCCTATTAAATCGATTCCCCTCCCTCTAAAATAACTAAAATTCCCCCTAATTTCTCCCCCCCTAAAATAACTTATTCGCCCCCCTAAAAGACTGATCTCTCCCCCCCCCCTAAAAAAACTTATTCGGCCCCCCAAATAAAACATATGAAAGACGTTTCTGGCTTTCGAATTTCTCCCCGTTACGTATCCAAATACTTCGCAATTTCTGCCCATGAGGGATGTATCTAAATCAGCCCGCAGCGTAGCGGAGGGATCTATGCGTAGCGCAGCGCAGCATAGATAAACAACAGAACTTTCTGTTTTCTGTTTTCTGTTTTTTCCGATTATTTTGGATTTTTCTGTTTTTTCAGTTTAGTTTTTTTCGGGGGAAAATCAATTTTTTTGGGAGGGGAACTCGTGTTTTTAGGGGGGAGAGATCGGGTTTTTAGGCGGGTGAATAAATTATTTTAAGGGGGTAGACATTAGGGGGAAATTCAGTTATTTTAGGGGGGGAAATCGATTTAATAGGGGGGCGATTAAGTCATATCCAATTGCAATAAAGTGATTTCTTGGTTTAATTTATTTATGTTTCAGCAATCGAGTAATGCATCCATAAAAGTTCTCTTAGGTAAAACTCACTAGGATGATTGAAGTGAAATTTGTGTTATGTGAAATATCTGTAATTGAATGTTGGCTTCAGGGTCAATACAGTTAACTTTGGATCACCAGTCAAAAGAAATACAGAGCCTGAAGAGAAAGTTGGAACTTCAAGCAGGTAAATGGGCATTTCTTCAAAAGATATCAATAAATGGATTTGATTAATAAATGGATTTCGTTTCAGATGAGGTGACAATAGGTGCAGGTACGTCATTCCAAACTTCTGTCGTATTTGTTTGTGCTTGTTCCACACAAAACACTTTCAGGTCGAGACAAACATGCAGTTGAGGATTTGTACAAGAACATGGAAAAAAAGATTGGTAAATTTGAGGATTTATACAAGAACATGGAAAAAAAGATTGGTAAATTTGAGGATTTATACAAGAACATGGAAAAAAAGATTGGTAAATTTGAGGATTTACTATCTGCATTTGAAATGGCAATCCCAATGAAGGAACTAGTCCAGGGGTCGGCAACCTACGGCCCACCGCCTCTTTTTATCTGGCCTGTGAGCTAGGCAATCGGCCGTTATACAGGGTGGTAAAAAAGTCTGTGACTATACTAAATATTTCTGAAATTGCTAAAAATGCACCTAAACCAATGATGGTAAAGTATTAAAGTTGGGTGGGGCAATTTGTTGGAGACCCAAAATTTGACCTTGGGACGTTCCATCAAGGTCATTGGAAAATTATCTTGGAAACCATTAGAGATAGACAAAAATTTCCAATTGTTAACTTATAGAGCAACATCGAATTAGTCTAAACAACTTAAAACAAATTTTGGTTAATTAGGAAAAAAATGAAAAAGAACTACAATTTTAGATTTTCAAAAAGTGTTGTAAAAAATCCAAAATTAACATTTTTCATGAGAAAAAAAACAATATCAATGAAGCCAGTTGTCAGTTATGCCACCATTCGCCACAATACATGCTTGTAGACGTTTTATCTGGTTCTGCATAAATATTTTGTAACTTCTGTGGCAGATGCTTCAGAGTTTTGCTTTAAATTTCTAATTTGTGAAACAATAAAACCAATTGTTATTAAGTATTTTTCTGTTTGTGTTCATATGAATAAAGTTGTTACCTTAAGTAATAATTGATATTGATATTGTTTTTTGTTTTTTTCTCATAAAAAATGTTGATTTTGCATGTTTTACATCACATTTTAAAAATCTAAAATTGTAGTTTTTCCTCATTTTTTCCTAATTAACCACAATTTGTTTTAAGTTGTTTAGACTAATTAGATGTTTCTCTACAAGTTAACAGTTGGAAATCTTTGTCTATCTCTAATGGTGTAGTGAACGGAGTGAAATGTAGACTATAATGATCATCGATTAGTGATATTATTGAATAGCTAAGGTTGCTAGGCAATCCTAGCAACAATCTATGCTTGTATGGCTTTGTTTTACTTTGAATAAATAGAGCAGACGACGATGTGATTCCAAACCGATAAGAGGTCGTCTCGAGTTTCATTTCTCATTAAGACACTGATGAAGTACAGATTTATGAAAAGTGACAAGAGTATTCCACAAACACTACAAATGGTTTCCAAGATACTTTTCCAATGACCTTGATGGAACGTCCCAAGGTCAAATTTTGGGTCGCCAAAAAATTGCCCCACCCAACTTTAATACTTTACCATCATTGGTTTAGATGCATTTTTAGCAATTTCAGAAATATTTAGTATAGTCACAGACTTTTTTACCACCCTGTGTATATGAATTTTCCGATATCGGAAAATTGTTATTTTTTTCGGTATAGCCTGCAAAGCCTAAAATATTTACTATTTGGCCCCTTTAAAAAAGGTTGGCTGACCCCTGAACTAGTCAGACTTTTCTAATGCAGTAAGTACATGGTCACAGTTTCCAGACAAGTGAAAATCCGAATTTGGTAAACAAACCAGTTTTCCGGATAAGATGTACTTACGTCGTATCTAGAAAACTAAATTCCAGTTGCACGAGGTAGATTTTGGGCGTTTTGCAGGTTGCACGTTGCAAAGTAAACACTTGTGCATGTGGAAAAGTGACGCATTCACCTCGATATTTCGTGTCCGTATTAAAAATTGCACCAAAATGGAAACGAAAATGATGTATTCCCGGGTTTTATCTCACATTTTAATACTTCTCACTAAACATACACGGTTTTCCAGATAAATTAAATTTGAATTTTTCCTTATCTGGAGAACTTGGCACATGTAAACTTGGCAATTGAAATCACAAGTTTGTAATGAGTTTTTGTCTTTATTTTTCTAGATAAAATGGAAATGGATTTGAAGAACGAACTGGCCTCAAAAGCTTCGTCAGTTGAATATATCTGGAAAGTTGATAACTTTAATCTTGCTCATGCAAAACTGGGGAAGACAATTAACATCTACAGCAATCCTTTTTACACCAGTATAGCTGGTTATAAAATGAGGCTAAGCCTTTCTGCTTTTAGCATTGGCGGGGAAACACCTATCTTATCTGTTTATCTAATAGTATTGAAAGGTTTAAATGATGCAATGCTCAGTTGGCCTGTACAGTATCATGCAAAAATTAGCTTGTTGGATCAATTGACACACAAAACTCATCATTCCATTCATCTAGAATCTGATATTATCAATTGGAGAGAATGTTTTGATAGACCAACTGGTGGGTACAACCAGAGATTTGGAAAAGTAAATTGTGTTCATGTAGATAAAATTGAACCAAAATATTTAGTAGATGGGATAATGATTTTTAAACTTAATTTAACTCTTAAAAGATAATTGTAAACCTTTGAATGTCTCAACTAGTTGAAATGATTGCCATTAAGAGTATTCTTTGCACGATGCTGACTTGTGAGCTTACTGTATTACTGGTAGATCAATTGACACAAACACATCACTCAACCTCAGAGGCGTGACGAGGGCGAGGCAAACTTAGAGGGCGCACAATCTAACGGTCTAAAAATCTATATTTGGATTTATTCGTATTTTTATTTTTATTTTAACCGTTATCACCAGTTTTTTTTTACATTTTTATATGTTTTTACCCGTTTTTACTTGATTGTACACGTTTTACATGGTCTTACTTGTTTTTACATGATTTTACTCGTTTTTATGTTGTAGTTTTAAGCTTATAAACACAAGCCTATAATCCAAAGATGGCCATTTTAGATCACAAATTGACGTTTTTAATCAAAAGAATGCTGTTTTATCGCTTCACTGCAATACACGGCACAAGACAAAATACTTTTTAGATTATTATATTCTTTTTTTGATTATTCTCATAATTTCAACCAAAGTTCAGGTAAAATAAGCATTCGGCTATGCACATTCCATTCAAAAACCTACGTGAACTACCTATTTCGTGTTCAGATCATAAACGTGAACGTTTGCCATACGTTTTTCTCCCAGCCTTAGATAACGGATTTGTACAAACGACTTACGATTCCCATCACACACAACCGTTGTGCAAACATGCCACGCAGGAAATCTGCACCGACTGCAAGAATTGTGTCTAAATTCAGCAATTACTCATTTCGAAGAAATCCAAAACCAAATAGCGAATCAACCAACCAGATTTCTTAATAAGATATACCAACGACTTCTCCTGCAAATTTAAACATACGGATCTGCCTTTATCTTCACACATTTTCGTTAATTCTGGCATCAAGTCACTCCACCGGTTGCACATGTTCGATCTGCCCATGGAACCTCTACTGGATAAAGTGGGCCGAGTGTACACAAATCTTTTAGATTTAAATCTACAAGGAAATCTAATTGATCCAGAAATCCCATCACAATCTATAATCAAACTGTTGACACATTTACCACAACTTAAGCGTCTAAGCCTCAGCAATAGAGGTTTTGCGATTGCATTTTTTATAAGTACAACTTATAACTTATAACTTATAGATTTATGAGTTATAAGTTATAAGTTATAAGCTATAAGTTATAAGTTCATTCATTTTGCGATTGCACTTTTTTGTAACTTATAACTTT
>JAQIXU010002674.1:0-11235 GCA_034701245.1 Strigamia transsilvanica
ACAAAACTTAAAAACATAAACTTTACTACAGAAGAGTACTTTTCCACAAAGCTTCGCGGGCCGCAAGAAAAGGCATCGTTGGAAATCCCTGCAATAGACATACGCAGGGGATTTCCCAACTTTTTGGCCGTAAATCAAAATTTAGCCATAATTACACAAGGCCGTTATAGCGAAACACCATATAGAGAGGCACCGTATACGAAGTCATTGGTGTAGTTAAATCTGAGATTCCGGATTCAGTGGTTAAAAGCTTCACGGAGAATTCGGTAAGATTCAAAATGCCGGTGAGAAGGACCTCAAACCGTGAGACCTTAGATTATTTCTTAGTTTAATCAAAGCAGAATTAACTCGATGAAGTCAGTTATCCTTCCAATTCAAGCACCGGCAAATGGCTAATTAATAATGCTTTATTTTTCTCGAAATTTTATCAACTTCTTGAGCTATTTCTTGATGAATGAATGCAGCTGAAGTTATAACTCGCGCGTGAGCAAACGTAATAAAAGCATTGAAATAAATGCGAATATTAAGCTACAATAAGAGCAGCAAATTTGAATTGAATTATTGTAGTAGGCATTTGAACATCTCTACTCAAGTGTGTATAATTATATAATATTTATTATTATTACTATTGATATTAATTAACAAGTGTTTGTTATCATTTATGCATAAACGAGTCCATTATTTCGTTGATAGCAGCGGCCTGCACCCGTTGGGGGATGGGAGGAAGCCCGGCCCCGGGGCGCCTGGGGTACACAAGAAAAAAGAAAGACAAAAAAAGGGCATCAAATAAAAGTAGAATTTGTGGAAATAAATATCTTTGTTTTTGTTTTGTTTCAATACTGGTTACTGTAGAATTTCGAGACAATTAGTAAATGAAATTAGGTTTGATTGCACCAACACCTATTGTTTAGTATTTAGTAACATGCTTTCTAAAAAGAGTTTCAGAACAGTGTAGAGCAGGGGTTCCCAACCTGTGGTACACGTACCGATAAGTGGATTTTGAATTGGATTTTTGATATTTTGTGGAGGAATTTGATTTTTTTGACGAGATTTTGACTATTTTTTGGATTTTTGGTGTTTGATTTTGTGATTTTTGAAGGAAATTTTGATATTTCACTAAAGTTTTTAATTTTTTGGGAGAAATTTTTCATTTTTTGAATGGAATTTTGGTTTTATTTGTGGAATTTTGATATTTTTGTAGAAAATGTTTAAGTTTTTATGGATTTTTGGTGTTGGATTTTGTAATTTTGTGATTTTTGACTGGAATTTGTGGAGATTTTTAATTTTTTGGGGATTCTTGGTGTTTGACCTACTGGTAAGTCACCATATTGTACTCTACTATCAGCTACAACATCTTAAAAACTTTGAAAACCTCTGGTGTAGAGAATGGCAGTAAAAGTGGACTGTTAAAATAAGTTTGACATCGGTTGCTCTTAACCCGTGGAGGCTTAAGTAAACAATTTACCATTTTGGGATAACCCCACAGCTGTTTAGGGACACTGTTTTTTTCTCTTCCCCAGTTTGCTATTAAATTTATAAAGGGTACATGCGCAGACATAAATTTTTGAATAGCTAAAAGCCAGTGCGGTCTATCGGTGTAAGCTACAAGCTGTTAGATGAAGCTGTTAGTTGAAGCACTCTTGTCTAATGCAGTGAAGCCCACAAAATTGTTATGCTGGAGTTTTAAGGGGCAGAAATTTTCAATTTGCCAGGTGAAATTTTTAGTCGTTGGCTGGCTGGCATAACGTTTATAATCACACAAAGTCAAAATTTTCAAGAAAGTGATTTTCCCTAAACAGCTATAGCCTTATGCCTCCAAGGGTTAAATGTGAATTAAATGTGAATTAAATTTTGCATATTTTCCAAAATTCCATCAAAATTTCACCACAACTGAATATGATACTGGTCCCTAACACACTGGGACAACAGATATGCCCTTTAGGGGTCCCGAGACAAAGAATAGAATCATTTTCATTGATTTTTGGAAAATGTTTATGGCTTTGGGTAAAAAATGACCCGAGTTGGGTGAGAATTGGATTTTTTTAGGTTGGTACTGCAAGGGTTAAACAATAGATGAGAGGATAGATCCTTGAATGTGTGGAGAATATTTCATTTGTGTATGCTTTTAGTGTAGTCTTTGAATATTTCACCCAAAAGCTTTTATGAAGCTTGAAAGTTTGACCCCTCTATCTAACTTCTGTGGCAGCCATTCTGGATTTGGTTGCAAAAACCAAAACCCGATATAAACCATTCCAAAAACCACTCCAGCCGTGGTTTTGTCTTTGCAATTTTTGGTGTTACAGTAGAGCCTCGCTTATCCGGAGTAAACGGGCAGGCAGAATGTCGAATAAGCGAAAATGCTGGATAATAGAGAGGTGTTAAGAAAAAGCCTATTAAATGTCAAATTATGTTATAATTTCAACCTACAGTATGTTATAATCATGTTTTACAACAAAACAGAAAAAATTAACTGAAAAAATGAACTTAGTTACAGAATAAACTTTACAATGCTCATTAACGCAGACAAATACGCGGTGGGACGTCGAATAATACAGAGCGCCGGATAAGCGAGGCTCTACTGTAATTCGCTTTATAGAAACACCAAAAACGGTAAAAACAGAAACTTTGAATGCGCCTAATAGTTTCTGAATGCAGCTACTGAAACTTGTTGTTTATGTCTAATTTTAAATTTGTTTCGTTGTGTCTTTTTTTCTTGTATTACATCTTACTGCTCAGACCAAGACAAAAGTACCCATCCCACTACAAGACAGATTTCTGGGGCCCATCCTCTGTCCAGTCCACACAGCTTACATAGTAGTTTGCTAGTAAAATCAGTATTCATACCAATAAGTTGAACTAAACACGCAAATAATCAATAACCTAAAAACAGAAGGCGCATTCATATCGAACTTAACACGTAAAATCTTACATTTAGACTGGTTTAAATGACTTTATGAATGCCCCTAATGTAATGAGTAAACAATAGTTTATGGTGCAAACAATCCTTGAGTAAAAGAATGTCAACCTCACACTGGCTACTGGTGGAAGAAGCATCAACTTCTCATTCAGAACAAAAGCAGCTTGACATTGTTACAGTGTAGGTTGACTTTCTTATGGCTGGTTCCCACTTGTGCCCACACCTACAATGCAAGGTTTGCCAGGTACAAAGTGCATTGTGGGATAGTAATGCATCCATTTTGAAAAATGAAAATGGAAAATGTTGATAAGTCTAGATCCACATTGATGTACAGTGGAACCTCGCATCACGAGCACCTCGTATAACAAGTAATTCGCATAATGAGCAATGTAAAATGTAAAAAAATGACTCGCTTAACGAGCGACTTTTCGCATAGCGAGTGACATTCTATTCCCCTAATAGGGGGACTCCCTAATAGGGGAAGTGCCCGTTTCGCTTAACGAGTGTTTCGCATTAAGAGTAAGACTCCGGAACGAATTATGCTCGTTATGCGAGGTTCCACTGTACTTGTTTCTGATTGTTTCTTGAGCCTGTGATATGCCCAACCGATGAGTTCTTTCGTAAGTTGTCCGAAAAAGAGTACAGTGTGAACACATTTCCTTGCATGACTTGACCTTGCGTTTTGTTGCAGTCAGGTGTGAACCAACCTTTAGCCGATTACTTTTACTTATTTGTAGTAATTGTAGTCTATTCTCACATATTACCATCAAACATTCAGATCATTCAGATCAATTCATTTCACATTTTAAAATAGGAGTTTAATGCCATTGTATTAGCTAGCACATTCCACCCCACTTATCACTCATCACTGTTGCAATAACCAACACAAAATTAGTAATTCCAATGTGCCACTGGTGAACAACAAAACAGACTACATGTTAGTACAGACACTTGTAAGAAGAAGAAAAATTCAAATCAAATCTCACAAATTTTTTTTTGTTTTAATATGTAAATAGGGCAAAAGCTACTAACCTAGTGCCTGGGCATCACCGATTACTTCTGCCTTAAATCCCAAGAGAAAGCAACAACAAAAGGATGACAAGTTACTCCATATTTTATTGAGAAACAAAAAGAATTTTCCACATAACCCAATCAACCATTTTGAACTTTAAAAAGTGAATTCCAACATTTAGTTGCGTTCAATTCTCGAAGGAAAGTCACTTTCCTTCCTTCCAGAAGGCGAAAGCGACGCTTCTTACGTCACTATTAAAGAAAGTCAACCTTAGAAAGTGATTTTCAAGAAAGTTAATCTCGACCTTCTTCGTCACATACTCCGCCCGTTGTCGTTCATTCGAAAGTCACTTTTTTGAAAGAAAGGAAAGGAAAAGTCACTTCTCCGTTCACGAATTCAACGAACCTACTTTCCAAATGCTTGAATGGACTTGGTAAAAAAAAGAAAAAATAAACTCCAAACAAGACTAATAAAACAAAATAAACTAAACTAAAAAATCCTTTTTGACTTTCTACTACTCCGTTAACACTACACACACACTCCACGCCATGCTGAGTACACACAACATTCTCTTTCCGTGTTCACCAACACAACTTTTGCAAAATCCAACTACAACTTATTTCTCAATTTAGCTTTTAATTGTGTCTAAGGAAAAAACAAAACAAATCCAAACGCACATTACCACAAAAACTCAACATGCATCAAAAAATCATAGAAAAAAAAAGCCAATACCCATAGCCACACTACTTAAAGGCGCAGAACTAGAAACGTAGTACTTACTGCGGTATTAGTGGTGGTGGTAGATTGGGTACCGCGTTGGTTACCACCTGGCGCACAGCAGCGTTGACTATCCCCGGAGGGATGCGCGACGGAAGATCAGGTACTGGCCGATTCGGTATAGTTGGTGCCGGTCGATTGGTTGGCGGCGGCGGCGGAATGCGCCCTGATCCTTTACGCTGTGGGCCGCCAGGAGATGGCGGAGATACTCTAAAAAAACGTTACAAGGGATAAAATGTAACAAAACCTTCATTCGCCGTTCAAACCTGGGTGAATCTGGTGCAGTCTTCAGCCAGTCATCTTTAACCGGAGGTGGCACGGGGGTGGATACTGTCGCCATGCTTACGTCGCCGATGATTCTAAGCGCTTCTTTACACGCATGATACATGCGTAACATCTCTTCGCGTTTCACAGCTTCCTCTGCCGACTCTTCCATCATGGTATTCTAAAACATCGAACCAGATTCAAGCGAATGTTAGGTTGGATCGGAGAATGTCATCTGGCGTGAAAAACAAGCACCGCGACTCCAAATAAAATCTAAAGTAATCGACATCTTTTCGTGGGAAATTCTGGGATTTTTTTCTGGGGGCTTTGAAAGTCGCAGTAAATTGAGGTCGCGCCAGATGTGGATATCCATTGGGTTGTGTTTATTGCTGACCTGATCGCCCGCTGAGTACAAATGTGCAAGTAATTCCCCGTTGATAAATTCCTTGGTGTTATTGATCATCAAATGCATGATAGTCTTTGGCACCAAGTCTCTTATCGTTTTGGTGATGATTTTCATGTAGGAATCTACAAGATTACGTATTGTCTCGACTTGGCGCTCGAGTTGTGGATCCATGGAGCTCGCTCCTTCGGATCCAGTGGACTGTGGCAAATTGTTAAGAGAAGATTTTTTGAATTGGATTGACGTGTACATTTAATGTTTTTATTAATTTTTTTACCTCACTGCCTTCGGATGTTTCGTTGCTTGCTTTTTCAGGATAAACTCCTGCCCTGAGAAATGACGCTTTCCAACTGTCCACTTCCTCTTGTGTTTCGCATGACAATTCCAACTGTTTATAATCTTTGTACACATTCCTTTAAAATTTAAACAAGTTAGGCAATCAATAAAACAGTTTTATGAATTGTTTTGCAGACTGTGTGCATTTTATCTATAATAAAAGGTTCCCAACCTGTGGTATGCGTACGGGTACTGGTACACGAATGTCGAGCTACCGGTACGCGATAAGTGGATTTTGAATGGGATTTTTGATATTTTGTGGAAGAATTTGACTTTTTTGAGGAGATTTTGACTATTTTTTAGATTTTTGGTGTTTGATTTTGTGATTTTTGAAGGGAATTTTGATATTTCACTAAAGTTTTTAATTTTTCGGGGGAAATTTTTCATTTTTTGAATGGAATTTTGGTTTTATTTGTGGAAATTTTGATATTTTTGGGGAAAATGTTTAATTTTTATGGATTTTTGGTGTTGGATTTTGTGATTTTTCACTGGAATTTGTAGAGATTTTTAATTTTTTTTGGATTCTTAGTGTTTGACCTACTGGTATGTCACCATATTGTACTCCACTAACAAGTACACCATCTTAAAAAGATTGGGAACCTCTGATCTAGATCCATTTACTATACATAAAAACAATCTATTTAATTTCTTAGCCCTATTATTCTTACTTACCGCTGATCTGGATTGAAGAGTGAAAATGTATGTCTTCTGGACATAAATCCTTGTTCTATATCTCTAATTTTCAATCCATCCAATGGGAGCATATACTTCTTGTCCTTTTCCTAAACACCCATCAAACAACACTTAAAACAAAACAAAAACCCTTTCACCAACAAACACCATTTACCTCATCATCCTTGAACCAAGACACTGATTCAGATGTCAATACAAACCAGTATTCTCGAGAACCAGCTTTCATAAAACCCAAATTCTGTATAGACATATAACCCTTCCGAATAACCTGGAACAGTATTGTAAAAGAAAAGAAAGATTAAAACAATCAACAATCACCTGCTATATTCTATGTCCTCCTTGTCTTGCCACCACAATAAGAAAAATAAATTTAAAAAAAAAATAAAATAAAACAACAAAAAAGAATCATATCTAAATATTATTCAAACTTACAAACTGAATAATAAAAAGCGACATAGCATTATTCATACTTACAAAACATCCAAAAGATTTACAAAAAGAAGGAAAGGTGGACTAACAAAAGACAACTTTGCTAACTACGGGCAAATAGTAAATATCTGTTCTTATTAACAGTCACACACCTGATGTAAACTTCTGGGCATCTGCAATGTAATCCAACATTATAACTACTTCGCAACCCTTCACAAAAGTGCTTAAAATTACTTAAATCGACTTTAAATCAAGATGCAGTCATTCAATACATTCTTAGGTGGAGGTAACGAGAAATTGGATCACGCACAGCGACAAAATGTCCTTCGGTTAGTGTCTTAACCTTAGTTACTAGGTAATTAGTATCAAAATACAATTTCCTATGGACATCCAAACGCTGTGTGGGATTGTGGGTTTCATTAAAATATAAAATAAAATCACAAATTTCGTTTTTATGGTGGCAAAGACGAGAACATAGAAAGAATGACAAGTGTTTCTCAAGCGGTTACTCAAGAGACAGGCAAATACAATATAAAACAGCGTTTTCCAAGACTCTCTTAAGGTAGCCAAATGCCTTGTCATCGAATTAGTGACGCGCATGAATGAATTAACGAGATTCCCACTGTCCCTATCTACTGTCTAGCGAAACCACAGCCAATGAGCATCCTGTGCTCAATAAGAGTATTGACGGCAATATTATTATTATTGTTTTTGATTTTTAATTTTTCGCTTCGATTCTTTCGTTGGAAACCACTGCTATAAAGCATTTCCGATATATAACATTTTGTGTGAATAATTACAATTTTTTAAAAACTAACCTTTTCAAAACCAAGTTTTAAATTATCACTCTTGTATTCCTGGGGATTGAAAAGGTTAAATTAATAACAAGAAAAAAAATTATTTGACTTTTTTTGTTTTGTTTCTCACTGAAAAGCACTAAGTACTTTGGAAACTATATCACGAAAACAAACTTTTTGTCTAAATATCAACTAACTAAGATGCACAGGTGCAGGCACACACCCAAAACAGATACACCAACTGGTTGGTGAAGACAATCAACATCGCAATAGAAATCGCGTCAAATCTCATCAAATCTCGAATTTTTCAGTAAAATAGTTGACTGCAACCACAAGTTTGTTGTTAAATTTCATATTTTAGATTTCTATCTTGGAGATTGATTGGAGATCTTGCCTAATTTCAAGTGTATCTAATAATTCAACCACTGTCACTATGTGCAACTGATTGAAATGGCAAAATCCCGAAACGTATAGAAATTATTTTGACATGTGTAATATATACATTCAGGAATGACATTTCGCTTGCATTCAACCTAGTGTGGATGGAGTATATCTCGAGTGGTCATTCAGAAATAAATGACAAAATAAATAAATTTTATGTTTGCTTTGAAATGTCGTTCCTGGAGTTGGGCACATCTAGTTTTTTTGTGTTGGATTTGGAAAATGATAGCTGGTAAACGTTAGTAAGCCTTACATTCTCTTAATAATTACGTCTATCTTATTGTCTATTTGTTTTCGCAATGAATGTAGCACTTTATGCATAATTTACAACACTTAAACCATTTGACGTTGAGTTCAAAATTGACATTTTTCATGCACGAATTGGGTTCAAAATTGAACATTATTATTTAAATTGGTCCAAATTTGAACATTATTGTTTAAATTTGGTTCAAAATTGATATTATTACTCAAATTTAGTTAAAAATTGAACATTTTTACTCAAATTTAGTTAAAAATTGAACATTTTTACTCAAATTTAGTTAAAAATTGAACATTTTTACTCAAATTTGCTCCAAAATTGAACATTTTTACTAAAATTTGCTCCAAAATTGAACATTTTTACTCAAATTTAGTCCAAAATTGAACATTTTTACTCAAATTTAGTCCAAATTCGAACATTTCTACTCAAATTTAGCCCAAATTCAAACAGTTTTGATTTATAAAGTCCAATTTTTATGCAAATTTGATTACAAACTCCAGAAAATTATACATACAGTGTGTTGCATCCATCACAGAAAACAATGCTAAAATAATTTTTATTTAAATAAGCCATCAGTCATGTTTCACAAAACAGAATAATAACCACCAAAATCAAAACCCACATCATGAAATTCTTCATTTCACTCACTTCTACCCCAAAACTTCCCACTAAACAAACCAACAACATCATTATTCCATTCAAACAAAACTGAAGCATTATTTAAAACTTCTTCAATCATAATTTTCTTTCAGTCACACAAAATGTCTAAAATACCAGCAACAACAACAAACAACAAAAAAAAAAAAAAATTAAACATTATTTACCTGATTGCCTAATTTACGCTTTGATGTTGATTCGGAACTCTGCTGCGCGCTACAAAGCCATAGCAAACGAAAAATTTAACTTCGTTCAAAAATCTGAACTCAAACTAATCGAAAAATATACTTTGTGAAGCCAATAAAATCCTCATGATTAGTATTCATATAAGCAAGTTCCGTATCCACGAGCAGCATGATTTGATCTTTGGTGCGCACTTCGCGCTCACGTATGTGCGAAGTGATAATCCTTTCGGTTTCTTCCCGTAGTCGAGGATATCGACTCATCTGACGAGCAAAATACATTAGATCGCGTGACAATTCGACGCGTTGGCGTGTGAATTCACCTTTTCCGTGCATTTACGAATGACATTGCACAGTTCGCTCACGACTAAATCTGTGCATTTCAGAGAAGGTTCTTTCAGACGCATGATTTGTTTTTTTACAATGGCTTCAAAGGCCATATCTGGTGTGAATAGACCAACTCTAGAATGGTGAAATTTGAATTTTTTTTTTAAAAATGATTTTTATGTTTTGATCATTTTGAGGTTACCGAATGCCGTGAATGTTTCGAATCGCAAATGCAATTTCGCGACGGAGTTCTTTTTCGTCGAATTCCATCTGGAATGAATAAGAAAAATTAGATTAAAAAAATGTAATTAGGATTAAAATTAATTGGTGGTTAGTTTGTAAGGAAGACTGTATTGTTTTACTGTAGTAAATTACAGAAAAAGATGCATTTCTTGGAGATAAAATTGCATTTTTTTTAGCTGGAAGATGAACTTTTCAGGTCAAAATGAGACCCGCTTTTGACGATATGTCAATTTGCAGGCGCTGAATTGCAATTTTTTGGTGCTATTGAATCTTTTAGGCCTCAAAAATCAATATTTTTAAAATTAAATACATAAATTGTTGCAAAAATTGCATTATTAGAGCATAAAAAGCATATATTTGATGCAAAAGTAGCATTATTAAAGCATAAAAAGCATATCTTGTTGCAAAAGTTGCATTATTAAAGCATAAAAAGCATATCTTGTTGCAAAAGTTGCATTATTAAAGAATAAAAAGCATATAGTGTTGCAAAAGTTGCATTTTTATGTATAAAAAGCACACATTGTTGCTAAAGTTGCATTATTAAAGCATAAAAAGCATATATTTGGTGCAAAGTTGCATTATTAGACCGTAAAAAGCATATATTTGATGCAAAAGCTGCATTTATGCATAAAAAACATATATTGTTTCAAAATTTGCATTATTAGAGCATAAAAAGCATATATTGTTGCAAAAGTTGCATTTTTAGGCACAAAATGCACATATTTGTTACAAAACTTCTATTTTTAGGCACAAAATGCATACATTTGTTGCAAAATTGGCATTTTTAGATGCGAAATGCATCACAAGTTGCAAAAACAATAGAAAAATGCAATTTTATTAAAACGTTTCGCCCGACCATCCAGCCACTGGTGCAAGCAAATTGCTCATCACACGTTCGGTGTAACTAGTTAACACCTATCTAACTCGGTACATTTTTTGAGAACACTAAACCTTGACTATTTCAAATGGAAACCGCTCGTGGAATAATCTGTTAATTCTGGCTCCTCCCGACAGCTCTGCAGTGTTAATGGCTGCAGAACCGGAGCCTTCTATACTTCTTTCGAAGTCCCCTTGGACTTGTTGAATCATCCTTGAATAATTGGTGGAAATAGAATTAGTTTGGGCGTTTCAACGGGTTGATTGCGAATGGCTTACTGTAGCATGGCTTTGGTTTTTCGGGATGGGTCATCAGGCCTAAAATTTTTGTACTCGTCAACATCTTTTTCTAGAGAAAGCATCTGACGAGAAAGCCGATCTCTCAATGCTGGCAATGTGTCTCGAATGTGATTGGTCAACTGTTGATTCAGCGCTCGTTGGAGGTACGGGGTACCCATGCGGTCAGCCATATGCCTAAATTTAAAAAATTGTCGATGGATTTTGGCAAATTTTGAAGAATTTCTGATGAATTTTGACAAATTTCAACAAATTTTCAATGAATTTTGACAAATTTTCAATGAATTTTGACAAATTTTCAATGAATTTTGACAAATTTTCAATG
>JAQIXU010002675.1:0-11233 GCA_034701245.1 Strigamia transsilvanica
CAAGAGAAGGAAGCACGAGTGCCGATGTGGTGACGTCCTTTCGGCAATTGG
This sequence comes from Strigamia transsilvanica, assembly GCA_034701245.1. NCBI lineage: Eukaryota > Metazoa > Arthropoda > Chilopoda > Geophilomorpha > Linotaeniidae > Strigamia > Strigamia transsilvanica. Next base: position 52 of record JAQIXU010002675.1, read on the forward strand.
ACACTCAGTGCTCGTGTGGATTGGGTTGGAAGAGCCGTTCGGAAACGTGGCACGAATCCGACTCGGGATGATACGGATGCATTGCTCGTGACTTTGAAGGTTGAAGGCGATGAAGGATCAGGAGCGAAGATGTCTACGCGACCACTATGGATGGTTTCGATGGGTGGGCAAGTAACAACTGCGGGCGAGAATTGGAAAATAAGGTTTTGTGCGTTTAATTGAGGTATTTAATGACTGACCTTTGGTGCAAGTGGGCACGTTACCATTCCAGGTGTTGTTGATGCTGCAAGAGATGCTGCTGTCACCGGAAAGGAAGTGCAGTGAATGGCAAGTGAAGTGAATGGTTGCACCGATGATGAATGCAGATCGGCTTCTGTCTCCGACGACTCTGATTTCTCCGTTCACAAAATCTCCCGGATGAGTGCACGTGTGGTCTTGATGGACGCAATTTGGTGGCGAAGCAGACCACGTTCCATCCGCTTGACACGTAACCGAGTCCTCGCCAAGCAGGACGAACATTGATTGGCAAGAGAAACTTACCCGGGTACCGACAGCTAAATTGGTGCGGCTCTGGGTGGGCACAGTGACTTGTGTGCTCGGTGGTATCGCAGGCAAGTCACAAGTAACCGGTTTTATTACTGGAACTGACGAAGAAAAAGAAGTTCAAATCACGAATATCACAAACGGGACAAGTGTCTGCGATGTTTCTCACCGCATTCCGGCTTGGTTCCGGTCCACTTTCCATCCGGTGCGCACGTTCGAGTCGCTTCTCCAATTAATTCGTGGTCGTTAATGCAAGAATAAGTTAGTATTTTTAACTTGGTGTTATGGTTCACTAAACCGAACAGTATATCTTCATTATCTAACGAGCAATCAATAGTGGTTGGTGTGGTGGTGACAATAGTTGAGGCTGCAAATTAATATCTCATAGAATTCCTGTTGCTTTAATTGTAAAGTCGCGTCAGTTAATTTACGTATGCAAGTCGGGGGATGTAGATTCCAAAATCCATTTTCTAAACAATACAAAGTGGCTATTCCTTGCATTTCGAAACCGTCGTGACACTTGTATGTGACTTTCGCACCGGGCGAGTATTGATTAGTCCAGTCAACCACTTCGCCACCAATTATATGTGAATGAGGTGCCAGGCAACCTGTTATGACAATTTAATTTACCATAATCGCTTTGAAAATGTGTGTTTTGCTTAAATGTTGTACCTATCGTCTCTTCGCATTGACTACCAGTGAATCCTTCGGGACAATCACATCTGCCTGTGTCTCTGTGACAAATTCCACCATTAGCACACGACGGACACACTGCGAATTAAAATTCATTTTGAATCTGACACATAATGTCTAATTAAACGCGAATATTACCTCCCGTGCACCACGTTCCGTATCTATCCGGTGGACAGCGCAGACATTGCTTCATGTCGCGTTCGCAGTCGAGGCAATTGAGATAGACGCCACATCGTTCGCCATCCTTCAGTGAACCATCACAGTCAGCACAGGTTGGCTTCCATCGGTAGAACTTTGTACACCTTTAAAAAGTTGTCAGTTATTCAATCGTCACAAATATATGTCGTTTAAATACACAACTGATTAATTTGTAGGTAAATCGGATACGTATTGCCTTGTCCGCATTGACAAGCGAGAAGTCTCGGTTGACACAGTCCCAAGTCCACAGGGCCCGAGTCAGATGAAGGCGTCACGAAGAGCAACAAAAATAGGGAAAACTGAACCCCTGTCATATAAACTGAGCGGAATGAAACCTTTTCATTACCTGAGTGAAAAAAATGAGTATAAATGAATAAAAAAAAACATGTCGGAGTTGGTGGAATTTCCAATTATGTAATTCCGCTTCCACTTCCACCTTGAATTGAACGTCATTGCAAGTTGAGTGTGGGAAAAGTTAATTAGTCAGGAATTTGGAGAAAAGAATTCATCTTGATTACCTGTTTTTCGCGACATAGCTGTTGGATGTTTGTTTACGAAAAAATGAGCGGCGTTTAATTTATTTCTTGACTCGGGCGTTCAAGGTTGGTGACATCTTAACCTTTCCATCCGGACTTTGATTATTTATGGGAAATCCAAACCGTCGGTTTCTCAGAATTCTGATAAGGTGGTATTAGTTTTTTAATCCGCAGTTCAGCTGTGGTTAATTTATGTAATGTTAATTTTTTTAAATGTTTATTTTGTTTTAAGTGAAAAGGAATTTAATGAATAAATAAAATGATTCAAGGTGAAATGAAGTCACACATAGATATAGGTTGAATTTACAAAGCGTTTTTATTTTTATTTTATTTATATAAAAACTGGATTTTTATTTCCAGGTCGAGGTAACTTTGAAAAAAATATTAAAAAAATAAAAATTCGATATTTTCATGCGAGCGATCTTCAGATCTTACATAATTAAGAGGTCTCAGAATTGAGATTTTAGCTACTTCAAAGGAACTCAAACATACTTAAATTCTAAGGAATTTGTACAGATAAAATGGAAACTTAAAAGTCAACTAGGTACATAAATATACATTTTTACAGAAATAAATATTAAATGTAAATGAAGCGTTTTGATGTTTATCTTAACACAGGATGAGTTACGTAAGATCATGTTCCATAGGTTTTGTCTGGTAATGAAAATTCTCGACCAGCATTTAAAAAATGTTCCATTTGTTTTTGTTTCATGAGCAATCCCTGCCGAATCGTAGAAAGCTGCTGTAAAATGCGGTTGTGTACAAAAGGGGCAGAACGCGAAGTTCCATCTCCAAGAATAACTGAACTTCTTGAATATGGCACAAAATCCAACGAGTACCTGAAACAATTCAACCATTGAAGGGAAGGGACGGAAAAAAACAAAAACAATCACCATTTTTTATTTAAACACTAACCTATCCACTGGCATCGATTGAGTAGACCAAGCATCACTCCTTCCGCCATCCCCAGGATTGTGTCGCACATGCAGCAATTTATTGTCGTTACTTGCGACGGTTCGCACATTTTCCAAGCTGTTGTGCATCCGGGTTTTATGAATCGGTGGCGAGTGTTGATACAAGTCTATCGTGGAGTTCCAAGCTGGAATGATTGGAGCGGAAGGAGAAATATCCCGCGAAACTTTCATCGGAGTTCGGATATCCGGAGTGTCGAGCCCGGCGGACGATTGAGAGCGCGAATTGCGACGACCTGCGAGTGGCTGAGTATAAAAATTTGGCAGTTCGTCTCCGCGTGGGCTGTCCCACTGTCGCCTTTGTCTGCGCATGTAGCTCTCGGTGCTCGAGTCGTAGGCGGTTGTACTTTCTGTGGAGGATTGATGCGCTAGGTGATGCGGTGAAGAGTTGCTGTAGGAAGATGAAGCACTCAGTGGTGAGATTGTTTCTCTGGCCAGAAGATACCGCTGGTGCCTCGCACTACTTCTGGTTCTATTGCTGCCCACTTGGGGTTGGTTTACTTGGATCAACGCTTCTTCTTTCAGTCGTTTTTGGCGCATTTCTTCCAGTCTTCGGTTCAAAACTTCTTTGTCTGACTGCCTTTGGTAGGTTTTTTGCGACTGGTGCGCGCCCCATTTTGGTTTGTGTTTGATTTCGTGGTTCCTTTCTTGTTTCTGTTTGCTATTCTTCCTAGAAGGTGTCGGGGAAAGATTAGTTTAAAGTTTTGGATCGACACAGGGAGGGTATACCTGTTGAGTGTCTCTTGAACTTCTTTTTCAGTATCAATGGCAACATCTTTCTTATTGGACAGGTACATAACATCTGTGGTAAAAATATAAATCGTATGTTTTGTTCAAAGAACTTAGTGGGGAAGTGTGTGTTGAACAGGGTGACCATTAGCGATACAAATTTGCCCAAAGAATTAGCCATGATGCACACAAGTCGATGAATTTTCATAGAAAGTTTGTATAATTTTTGCACAAAGTTTTTTGGGACACTGGGACAAAGCATCCAAAACCGGGACTGTCCCAGTTTTACCGTCACTTCTGATCACCCTGGTCTTGAATTAAAATATTCAAGAGGATAAAGAGCTATTGTTACCAGTTTGTGTGCCGCATTCTCTTGGAAGATCCTTTCCTCTGTATTTCGAGGGAGTTAGAAGTCGGTTTTCAATGTATGGTGAAGGAACTCGAGGGATTTGAATAGCCGCTCTGCTCACAACCGTGTTTGTGTCACTCAACCCACTTTCGGTTGAAATCGATTGCGATTCTACCACTGCTGGAGGTGTTGGTATCGATTGAACTACATTTTAGTGAAATGAATGCAATTGGGTGAAGCAAATCAGTGTTGGAGGAAATTACATATTTTACCATGATTACTTTGCGCTAAATTCGCACTGCTCTGCGTGTCTGATTGTTTTTGTTGAACTACTGGGGAAAACTTCTGGAAAATAAAAGAAAGTTGGGCGTTTTTGATTGATTATTATTTGACTTGCGCAACTTTAATTCTCTGCTCTTCTTCGAGTAATTGTTGCTGGAGCAATTTCTGGTTCATTTCAATGAACTGTTCCTCTTCTTTCGCTTCCTCTCTTCGAATTCTCTCCTTCTCTTCGCGCTTCCTTCTCTGTTTTTCTTCCAACTGCGTTTGTATTGCTATTTGTTGTTCTCTCTGTTTGCGACGTTTTAACTCCAGTTCTTCACGTACTTCCGGATCCAAAGGGATATTGGCACCTCTGAGAAAAGATCTTAAATTTGACATTTTTTAAAATGTCACTGTAACCGTTTTGGAATCTCAGAAATTCTTACCGAGGTATTGTAGCACTTCTTGAGCATTCTAATGCAGGCAGACTCGAATGCGAACCGAATGGCAGTGAAACTGAGAATGAGGGTGAAACACTTCCTGGTGTCTGTCGTCCTTCCGATGGTTCAAAACTCAAATTGTTGTGAGATGTTAATGACTTGTGCCTGGAATGGTTGATTTCATTGTGGTGATTTAATTCATGTTCCTCAGATATTTCATCTATAAACGAAGAAAAAAATTGATCAATTTGTCAAACCAAAGCTTGTATTATAAATCAATGAATTACAAAGCAAAGTTATTTTGGATATAATATTGATTGAAACTGGACAAAAGGCCCTATGATTACCATTTTGCTTTTGATCTTGCTCCACATTACCATTGGCTAAACCAGATTCCGTTCCTATCTGAATAAAATGAATGAAAAAAGTCAAAATTGCTTAGATAATTAAACGAGATAAAGCACTAAAGTGAACTACAATGCCACGCAATGTTTCTCTACCCCAAATAGGAGTGGACTTGAGAAATTAGGTCCAACTCCCAAATTAGAGTTGAATGATTGGAGAGTGAGTGGCAGTGGCGGGAGCCGGCGCCCTGAATCACCAATTACCTTAGTCGAATCTGGAGAAATTGTCTCTGGCTGAAAAGTAAAGAGGTATAAATCAAGGAACACGGGCAACCGATGTGATTTAATTAATCATTGTATAGTGACCTTTGGTGTCGGGCTCCAGTCCAGCATTGGTTTACGTGAACCATTCCCCATTGCCAGAGGAGCGCCGCATCCAGGCCTTCCCCACGGATTCCATTCCGCCTTTAACTGAGCTGTAAGATTAATGATTAAGATTAAGGAAAACAAAATGGCGCTGTGCTTCACCTTTTTCTTTGGCCCACTGCAACCGTTTTTGCTCTAACAGTGACATAGTTGATGTAGTGGTGTGATGAGCATTGTTTGAGTTAGTTTTCTTACGACCGACATGGTAGCAAGAAAATATTTCCTCGATGTGGTATGTAGCTGAATTTCTGTAATAAGGAAGAAAATGAAATTTTATATATTTTTGTTTAAATTTATAAATAATTTCGATTATTCGCGGTTAATTATATATATGAGGTAAATAGACATCTGCTGTGTCTTATCAATGACAGCAATCAACTAAGCCAACACATTCATTTAGATTGGCATTTGTTGTTAATAAAAAAAGTTCAGTAAACACAAAAATCAATATAGAAGAAACTGAAAATTCCGTTTAAACTGTTTTAAACACTTGTGTCGATGCTCCCTACCTTTAAAACTTGTTTCAAAAATGATTAATGAATGATATGATGATAATTAGTTGGAGTTTCGATCCTTTTATGTATTTTTTTCCTCCCGTTGTCACCGCTGCCATATGTGTTTTCTAGTGTTTTTAGCCAGTCGCAGTTTCCTCGTTTGGTTGCACTTGTTTTGAAGATTACTGTTAAGCAATCAGCGACGACAATAAAATAGCAACAAACTGAAGTATCCTCGTGATAAGTACGAACTTAAAGCTATTGGTTTCGATGGAAGAAAAAAAAAGAGAATTATAGAGAGAAATATTTGTCGTGCTGTTGAACGCGAGTATAAAATGGTTCAGCCCAAACGAGGAAGATTTGGGATCAATATGTGGGGGGGAGAAAGGTGATCAATAAAAAAGGCAGAAACACGGTGAAATGTTTATCGAGCAGATTAGGTTTGCTCTTCCCTATTTCGTATAACGGCGATTTGGATGACATGATTAATCTAATAGATATCAACTGTAAGATTAAGGACAAGAGCCTTTATCAGTTGATAAGAGAAAAGAATTTAATTAGAAATATGTTTTTTAATTTTATTTTTGGAAATTGTGTTTTCGGAGTAAATTCGAGTCTTGCTTGGCCTTCACTTGAAATGATGTCATCTTTTAAAATGGTTTAATTTGGCCGCTTCACAAAGAAAGACTATTAGATAATAGTTTTCCTGGACTTTATGGTGAATAGTAATAACCTATATATGGCTATGAATAAACTATATGAGGTTTGCGGGGTCCCCCGAGATGGCGCTAGTGCTTTCTAAAGAATTCTATTCTCTATTCAAAGTAATTTTATTAATCTTTTTAGTGCATAGAAATTTGACTACCTTCGAAATAAGGACGGATTACATAAATAAATTACGCACGAATTATTATATAATTACGTAATTCTTGTGTAGCAAACTAGTTTGCCGTCTTGAGTTAAAAATTAGGAACTGAACACAAAGGCGCTGTTGTGAAAAGACACTTTTTCCCTTCAACCATCGCGATGTGTTACCACAATGATAAAGAATTAGAAGCAAAATTCCAGAAAATATGTAAGATAGTTTTGATTTGGATATTAGGTGTTGCAAAATTTGAGGTGCTAACCAGTTTCTCATTGCTTCGTCTCTCACCACGTGAATTTTATCTTTGTTGTTGAGATCTCCATCTCTGAATTGAATCCTAAACGAAAATTGTAATAGGATAATCGAGATTTCTATAAATTGTAATTATGATGTTTCTATTTTTATTTTCAGATTGAACTTAGAAGTGCTGCAAATTATATTGCAACTACTGTTTTGTGTTTTCGTTCATTTGTTCATTCTTGTTCCTGTGCTGTTAACGGAACATCATGGTGCATCTAAATTAGCTTCTTGGTACGTACTGTGGGAAATTACACACCATTTGCCGGTAGAAAATTTTATTTGTTGTAGAGGTTGCCGGAAGTAGGACTGAAATCAAGCATCACGTTGGATTGTAGGAAGAATGATGGAACATTGGTGGGCATTTTTACAACTCAACCTTTGGCCATCCACCGCAATTAAATCGCAAGTGGAGTTTGCACATCGTCAAAATGCATTTCGGTGAGTAAATTTTACAAAATTAATTCATTTATAAATTCTGGCATTATTATTGTTTTAAGGGAAGCCTGCTGAAACCTGCGTTTATACCATATTGTCAGCACCGATGCAGTTTAATCAAGAGAGTATACGAGCTTTCCCAAACCCCAGCTCATGGGAATGGACTTTTCGAATGTCAGCCACAATGCGAGAGGAAGGATTATCCTTGTTTATTATCCCAGGAGCAACAATCCCTCTTGCATGAGCTGGGGTTTGGAAAAGCTCCTTAAGGGGCAAGCTTACAGTTGATTGGTTGTAAGGTTTGTAAGAATTTGTGTTTGATTTTAATTTATAATTTGACAAATATGACTGGTATTTTGATTTTGTTAACATGATGAAAAATGTTGCTTCCTTTAATCTGATGTTTAAGGTTATAAAATTAATCTCGATGGAAAAATTATTGTTGCGAATAAAGCATATTTATTATGACATTTCTTTTTATTTCATTTCAAATTTCATAACATGACAATGTGGAAACACTGAATACGTAGATCTCCCGTGTTAATGTTCCGGGTGTCGGTGCTTTGAAAAGGACCTGATTTATCGCCCAATATGAGTCCATTGCGCTCTAAAATTAACCCGCTTCATCGCCCTTGGATTATATGCAAATCCCTTGCATTCAGGTAAAAACTCGCTTTATAGCGCATGGACGGAATGCGAGCAATTACGCGCGCTTCGTAAAAGGACTCGGTTTATCGCCCGTGGTCGGAATTCGACTAATTACTTCACTCAACACTGAGCTCAACACCTTGTACTCTGGTAAGGACCTGCTTTATCGCCCATAGACGGAATGCGAGCAACCTGGCGCTTTCAGAAAATATTTACTTTTTTGCTCGTGGACGGAATGCGAGTTTCTTGTGTTGATCCTGCTTTAAATACAAACGTGCGCAAACCGCTCGCATTGTCGCCCATGAGATAAAATCATCTTTGATCGGTGGCGCCACTTAGCGGGTTTCTTTCAAAACACAAACGGGTGCAAACGGCTCAAATTATCGCCCATAGGATAAAATCATCTTTAATCGGTGGCGCCACATAGCGGGTTTCTTTCGAAACACAAACGGCTCAAATTATCGCCCATAGGATAAAATCAACTTTGATCGGTGCAAATCACCAAAATCACCTTGTACCTTGGAAAGGACCCGCTTTCGCTTTATCGCCATCTGCCGAATGCAGTGGCGCCATCTCGGACGATTCGGCGAAACTTACATGGTTCGTAACTTAAACAATTAAATAATTCATAACTTAAAATAAGTATATCGTCACGTAATCCGTCATGAAAAATGCCACACGTAGGAAATAAATGTTAGGCGCCAGGCATTTGGTGTGTTTGACGTTTGGCATTTGGCGCCTGATGTTTTTTTTCCGATTTTTACATTTTTTTACATTTACTATGTCAGGTTTTGAGATTTTTGAACTTCTTACACGCATGATAACAGTGCGGTTTACTTCACTTGCAAACCTTGCAGTTAAATGTAACATGTAAAAATAAAAAAAATGTAAGAACCTCAAAAAATCTCAAAACTTGACATTTTTATGTCAAAATTGGAAAAAAATCATCAGATGCCGAACATTTAGCCCATCCCATAAATATTTACAGCTTGGTTAACTTTCTATAGTTCTTATTTCGTGTCGATTAACACGATCGTTGATCTTTCTTTTTATTACAAAATGTAAACTCAAATGTGCCATCTGTTGTGTGTTTATACATGCGAATTTTCCTTGGTTTATTACGTCCAAATTTCGAAATTTGTAGTCGAATAGTATATAGCAAAACAAAAACATCTACAGTTTTAAATACGGAGCTGTCGACACGAAGAGTCTTGCAGTGATTTCAGTCGTCATTAGTGTGAGTGTAAAACTGAAACATTTGATTTGCATTAGTTTTTACAGTGGCTTTGGAATTGCACTTATTATTTCGTCGTGTAATTGCCTGAAGAACAAACGCAACAGTCCCAAAAATTGTTTCAATGCATGGTCACTCACGTAGGTTTGCCTTTTCACCTCTGGTAACTCAATACTTCCAATAGTCATTCAATTTTGTTCCCAATCCCCATAGTGATGACCGACCTAATTCAGTTGGAGAACCTTTCATAACTTAGATGAATTATTGTGAGTGTTGAGCTGCTCCTGATCTTTCCTCTAGACTACAGCATTGTTTGGGAATTTCTCATTTCGTAGAAATAAAGGGCGTTTTTCTGTAGTTTTTATTTTGTTTACAGTTTTGTGTAGTTTTTGTTCCATTTCAGACGGTTATACCACTCCTACTGGAGTTACAGCCATTGCCTTAGCTTACATGTTGCACAGAGATCCAAGATAAATCACAAAAATGATTTCAGGTAATAAGCTTGCGCTGATGGAAGAAAAAGTGGTTTTAATTCACATTCTGGGCTCGATGCAAACACTGGAAGATATTGAAGCGACGGCAAAACTGATTATAAGGCCGGAAAATGGAATTAAATTGAACTTGAAGCCGAGACAAATTGCGTGTAGTGATTTTTAAATGGAAAGTATTGACGTCTTGAATTCTGACAAACAAAGGTTTGCTGATTTTTTTATTTAAACTTTAGAAGAAGAAAAACGTTTTTTTTTTAAATTTACCAGAATTAAAAATCAACGCAAGTTAGTTTGTGATGAAAATAAGTTTACTTACCCTTGCTGTGATCGGGATATCGTCTGTATTATCGAAAAAATTAGAATTTCGATAATGAAGAAACATTTGCGAGATACAACAACGCACGCGTGCTTCTCGTCTTCCCGCCATCGCTTCATCTGATAACGGCGATGTGTTGCTTAGCAACCACTAAATTCTCGAGTTAAAGCGTCGTGACTGTTTTTGAATTTATGTTGCGCCATATTTCCAATAGGTGGCAGCTCGAGACCATGCAAATCAGCGCGCGTAGCATAAAAATTTGAATTTTCTAATTTTAAACTCGCTGCTTCATTACACGCTACCTTGACTTCACAACGATTCAACGTCTCGAAGAGCACATCACGACATTTCATGTACGTAAGTTTTTATTCTTATTTTAACTTTCATTTCTTAGCTTTTTAAAAATTGTTAACACGTCTTAATTGAATTAATTAAATATTAGCTTAGAATTTCTGGATTCTGAGGCGAGTTTTACTCGCCGTTTACTTTTTAGCTTTAATCTAGCGGTTTTTAATTTCGTGTTTTTCGTGTAATTAATTATTAGACCATGAACAGACTCGAGTATTATATTAATTACGTGTTAATTTGCCGTTATTTTTGGATATTCATTTTGGATTTTTTTCTTAAATAGATTTAATCACGAATCCCAATATCGCAGGCGAATTACCTTAGAAGAGCGACTCGGAGACGAATTCTAGCAAGCAATTTCAACAAGCAAGAAACAAATTTCAGTGTCAATTTTTAATTACAGCTACCGTACTGTTTCTGTATAATTATTTTTTTCCGTATTTTTATTTTCGTGTTTTGCAATTTCTATGTATCTAATTTTTAGTTTTATGATAATTTTTCCTTTTAGGTTAATAAAAATCATCGTGGGACATCTTTTTGGGGGCCCAGAGCTTAGCGCAC